>VWPV01023790.1:0-53225 GCA_013389885.1 Geococcyx californianus | reverse complement strand
AATTCTCCGATTCTCTGATTCTATGAACCTTCTATTACAGGAAGACTTTAATAAATTTTAGGGGAAACTGAATGTTGTAATGAGTTTTTTGTGTTCTGGGTGAATAGAATAAAATGTGTGTGCGCGTCTTTTGATACATAGCAGGAGTTACCGTTTGCATTACTACAAAGCAGTAACTAGGTTTTTATGTGTTTTTCTTTTCTAGGTTACCTGTTTAACTCATATAATTCAGTGAAGCCCAGTGAAAAATGTAATCTTTTGATAATCGTTAGATGGCCTGTAACACATTATTGAAATGCCACTGATATTACTAAACATCTAATTGATCAATTATTTTCCTTCTTATGCAGAAGCTTCACTATGAGGCGGGGTGGATGGCGGAAACGGGCTGCTGAAGGCGATGGCTGGGGTATATGGGTATGTCCAAAATCAAGTGGCTTTTTTTTTTTTTTTTTACTTGACTAAAAAGCGTTTATAGTTTTGTTTATATACTAAAGATGTGCTATAGATCATACCCTTTTGCTTCAATTGAAGACAAATAATTAAGTTCAAAGGAAATTCTTAAATTTAACAGGTTTTGAAGTTTTAGTTGACAATAACTACATTTGCATTATTAATAAGTGCAGACCCTTGAATAGCTTTAAATCACCATTTAAAAACTAAACAAAATAATCTTAAAACTATTCGTGGTTGTCCACCATATTCTGTATGGTTGGATAAACAATAACTGAGGCATCTAATTTACATAAGTATTTACATTACTACTATTGTCTCATTTATATTTAAGATCTGAAAATGCATGGAGCTTAATGAATATTCGCTACATTGTTTCTTTAGAGAATAAGCTTCCAATTTAGCATCCAAACTTGCATCCTGCCCTTATTTCTTTTTTCTTCTTTCTTTTTATTCTATGACAGTTTTTATATAGATAGAATCTTTTTCTTATAGAATAAGATAAAATAAGCATGACATAAATCCTGCCGTGTTGGTAACAAGATGCAGTTATCTTGTAGATAAAAATTCAGGGTTGAAGATATACTATTTGGAAAAAGAATTTGTCTCTTGTATGTGAACCAAAATCAATTTGAAGGAGTGCTGCTTACCTTTCCAGTCTTACAATTAACCATTTTCTGTCTGTGAAAGTTAGAAAATAAGTCTACCATCATGATGGGTTTTTTGTTTTGTTTTAACAAAAATTAGGGTGGGTACATGTCGGCAAAAGTTAAGAAATTGGAGGATCAGTTCCGGTCAGATTCAGCCGTGCAGCACCAGAAGGATGGAAATTCATCAAGTATCTTTAGTGGAGTTGCCATCTATGTCAATGGCTTTACAGGTGAAGCTTTTATTTTTTTAAGGATCTGTTTTGTTTTATTTTAATGTCTGTTTACCATCCTAAGTGGAGTAAAGAACTCTAAAACACGTGTTTGCAGCTAAGTGAATACCTAACAATTACTATATATGTTCTATATCTTATATTCCTTTGTAGTTCATGATTTAAGTTTTCAATATAAAATCAGATTTAGGTTATGAATATAAATATTACTTTACTAAATCATTTACATCAGGGGTGTCAAGCTCATTTTCATCGAGGCCCACATCAGCCTGCTTCTGCAGCATAATGTGCATCACACACACTGCACACGACTGGTGCACTGGCAGGAATATAGGGGCAAGGAGCTCCACACCACTGCCAGGTAGAAGCAAGGTGCCGAGCTGGATAAAATGAGGTAGAGGGCCAGATTCGGCCTGCAGGCCTTGTGTTTCCTACCTGTGATTTACATGAGTGGTCGCTGATACAAATAGGAATAAATTTTTCTACCTGTTAGCAGTCTGATTATTTGAGGCGAAACCTCTTAACTTCCTATATACTCTTACATATATTCAGTTTTTAATTTTCCAAACTGTTGATGGTTGCATTGGACTTGGAGTGCATGCATGAAATTTATCTTTGGATGGATACGTTGGGGTTTTCTTGCTCACAGTCATGTGATGTTTTAGACACTGAACCCTTCAATAGTGGCAGGAGGAATGAGAGAAGACGACACATGCGTTTTCTGTTGTGGACTTACAGGGCATGTTTACTAGAGTAAGAGTTTGTCTACCATACTTACGTTCATATTTCTCCTGGCTTTTGTTAAACAGCTTAACCTTTTTTGAAACTTCCCAGAGGCCTTTTTCAGGGACATATGCCAGGAATGTTGTGACTATCATGTAATGGAAATGTATAGCTTCTGTGACATGGAGCAGTGCTGGTTTAAGTGCAGGGCTCAAATAAAAAACTGCTTAAGTAAATCGAAGTTGTGTAGTAGGAATTACGTGTTATTGCTAAATGCTTTTGATATTAATTATTTTCTGTTACTTTTGGGTATAAATTGCTCTGGTGAAAAGATGAGTTAATGTAATTTTGTGTTACGTTTATGTAAAGTTTTTACTTGAGTGTTCTTCCCTCCCCCCCCTTGCCGCCCCCATACATGTTGCGGAAGGATCTCTGTAACAAGTAGAATGCTTACATTTTGAAGCAGTCTCTTCATGAAGTTTTCTACATTTCTTCAGAAATGCTTTTCTGATTTGTTCTTTGAAGAACTTGTAAGTTTTTTCAGAAAAATAATGGTTTGCACTCTTTCTGATCACGGCATCATATTTCTTAGAGTTGTTTTTCTTACTGTGTTTGCTGACACAAAACAGGGATATTTCTGGTTTTAATTTTATAGATCCCTCAGCTGATGAATTAAGACGGCTAATGATGTTGCATGGAGGCCAATACCATGTGTATTATTCCAGATCAAAAACAACTCACATCATTGCCACAAATCTTCCAAATGCCAAAATAAAAGAACTGAAAGGAGAAAAAGTAGTTCGGCCAGAGTGGATCATGGAAAGGTAAGTATAGGTCTGCTGCTTTTGAAGTTTGATTTGCAAACAATTTGTGTTCTTTGGTTCCTCCATGCACCAGAATATACAGGATCAACTAAAATTGTCCTCAAATCCTCGAAAAAGATGATAGCCAGACTCAGAGCAGTTAATTTGGATTGCACCTCTGTCCTTCCCTCTGAGGAACCCATGGGAAATAGAACAGGCAGGAATATGTTCTGGAAATCGTTCTGTCAGTGTCATGCTGTTGTTAACTAGCGTCTTTCCTAGATGACCAACAGAAGCAGGCAAAGAACTTTTCTGTATACCTAACTGTAAAATCCTATTTACAGTTCCTCTTTCCAGATTGCAGATTTCCTGTCCTTTGGATTCAGCTGTTTCATATCAATATATCTTTAGGGAAAATTTTTTAAATCTTAAGTCATAAATGATAGGTTCCTCAGTTTGGAAAAGACTTTCAAGTATATTTTTTAAGCAGTTTTAGGGCATCACCTATGAGTTTAAGGGCTTGGAAAGCTAGTGGTAGGTGTGTTTTTATTTGAAAGATATAGCTGGTTTCATTAATGCCTTTGAAGCTCATTATGATTTTAACCAAGTTGGTAAAATCAATTTGTATACTTGCAGTAGAGACCTGCTAGAAACTAAGGTATGAAATCTCCTATAATTTTTTTTTTTTTTGTGTGTCTTGCATTCAAGTTCATCTCCTGATTCTGCAAGGCTGTACTGTAAAATGAGTCAGAAGAACTGAGTATAGACTGAGTATATGGGGTTGGGCACAAGGAGATGGGGAACTCGTTTCAGTAGAACAGGGTTCGTGTTAGAATCTGGAATAGAAGCTAATTTCACAACAACTCCTCAATTTTTTTTCCCTCCTCTCAGCAGTACTGAAGAACATTGATTGGTTGAATACTCCATATTTTTGTATGAAATATCAAATTATGTTCTCCTCAGTACATCAGCTTGTGAAAATCAGTGCAGTGCTTGTAAAGGTTCCAAATTCATTGAATATTCACGTGCACATGCTGTTAGTGCAGTAAGATGGGTTTGGGTTTCTTTTTTACTTGGGTTGAGAATCAACCCTAAAATGTTACTGTCACAAATTTCTGGTAAAGCAGCGGTGTTAGATCTTCAGTCATGTCATCCAGGATTGCAAAATGAAAAGGTTGTTTGTTTGTGGGGCTTTGATTTATTTCTTTGTGTACACACATTTTGATCTCGTACTTAATTACAGGGTCACATGCCATCTTTTTTCACTATGGTACTTTGCACATTCTGTGCACAGAAAAGATGGAATTCAGGTCGCAAATTACTTACTCAGTGTCTTGTTTTCTGGTTCTTGTCTGTGTAACTCTGTTCCTTACTGCATTTCACTCAAATTCTTTGCTGATAATGGAATAAATAATTCTTGTCTTTTATTGGTGCTTATCAGTATGGCATCTGTCTGCTTTCCAGAGGTTAATGAACTTATGGAATGTATTACAGTGGCTATTATTTTGATTTTTCATTTGGGATTCATTATAAAGTCATTAAGGTAAAACACCAAAAATGTCAATTTGGAATATTCCATGTGAACTATGTAAGATAAGGTTTTTCAGAGTTAAATATACAAGAGTGGTAAGGCATATGTTGAAGTTTATTGTTGCATTTAAGTCTTTGCATGTTCTGAACTGTGAGCATTTTGAACTATGGCCTAAAATCAGACTGTCATTAATCTGTTGTTAAATGCAAGTAGCTGTAGAATTTTGGTTTAATTAGTATCACATAGAGTTCCTTTGGTAACAGTAGTTCCAAAATCCAGTACTGCAGAGTAATGTGTGGGTGCTTTAGCCATCCCTTTGTTGTTTTTGTTGTCTCGTTCTGCAGCAAATGAGGGAGGAGACTTGTAGGCAGACCTCATTTCTAAACATTTCTGCCTTTACACAACACAATTATGCAGCTTGTTGTGCCATGTTGAATGGAAGCCAAATTAAGGTGATCTGAGAGCTTGACTTTCAAGTTCCTTTGACAAACCTACTTCAACATTTATAATAAAATCACTTTCATAAATTGAGGATAACTAAGCACTAAAATGAACTACCAGTAGAACTTGTGGATTCTGATTTTTCATATTATTCTTATTCTGATTTTTCATATTAAATGGACCAGTTTCTTAAACATCTATGTTAATGTAACACAAATGTGAAGAAGACGGTTTAAAATAATTTCCCCAGGCCAAAAAAAAAATCATCTGGTACATCTCATTTAATTTCCTTCTATTTGAATAAATAGAAACTAGCAGTCTTGAAACGATTTACCTTTCAGAAGAGATACCACATTTGTTTCACACGGTAACATTTTTGGAAACTAGCTAAACATTGAAAGGGAGGAAAATGACTGTTATAGCTATACTGGCAGCAAGCAGAAGAGACCTGCTGTTGGAAGGTGGGGCAACCTCATGACAAAAGATACGGAGAAACTTGAGGTACTCAATACTGTCTGTCTTTAAAGTTTTTTAGCAGCAAGGTCTGCTTTCATGCCTTGAAAGCCTATATGCCTGGTTGGAGAGTCTGGAGAAAAGAAATGTTACCAAAGGTGTAAATTGTGGTTCACTTCAGGAAATGTGACGTATACAACTCTACAGTACAAGGTAGAATGCACCCAAGAAGCTGTCTAATTGTAGTGCTACACCACTCTCTCATCTTTGAAAGTCAGTGGCAATCTGTTGAGATTTTCCAGAAGACTGGATAAAAGGCAAATGTCATGTCTGTCTTCACAGAAGAAAAGAAGGGTCCAGGGAACCACACTGACCAGCTTCACCACAGTCACTGAAGACTATGCAAGATACCTTCCAGGAAGCTGTATCTAGGGTGACAAGTAGTGCATGACCAGCCTGGTTGTTTTCTGTGGTGAAGTAACTGGACAATGGGAGAGCAGTAGATATCACTTGATTTGACTACAGCATGGCTTTGACACAGTCCTCCATTGCAGTCTTCTAATCAAACTGGGGAGATACAGATTGGATGGTGGGCTACAAGCTGGGTAAAGAACTAGCTTAACTGCCTGACTGAAACAGTAGCAGTCAGCAGTTCGGAGTTGACCTGGTACAAGTCACATTTCTGAGGGATCAATACTGAGACAGATGTAATTTAATGTCTTCATTAACAATGGGGACATTGGTGACGCAGTGGTAAGTACCTTCATCAAGACTGTGGATCACAGTAAATCTAAGGGAGCAGTTGATACACTGGAGAGCAGGGCTGCCCTTTGGAGAATCTCAACAGACTGGGCAAATGGGATGTCACAAACTTGATGAAATTCAGCCAAGTGAAATGTGGAGCCCTGCATATGGGACAGAATTAATTCCATGCAGCCAAAACAGGCTGAGAACTCATTGGCTAAGACACACTTTTGTACAAGAGGATTTGAGGGTCCTGGTAGATCACAAGTTGACCATGCACCAACAGTTATGCCCTGGTTGACGGCATACTAGGTTGCATTAGCAAGACTGTACCTGGCAGGTCAAGGAAAGTGCAAATCTATTTGTCTCTTTTGAAGCTACATCTGGAGTTCTCTGTCTTGTTTTGGGCTTAGTACAAGAAAGGTATTGACAAACTGTTGGTGAGTTCAGAGGATAACCGCCTATGTGAATGAGGGCTTGGGACATACAATATGTGATGAGAAATTGAGGAAGCTGGTTTTGTTCTGTTTGGAGAGAAGACTAGGAGGGGATCTCATTGTTGTCTTTCTTTACCTGTGTGGACGTTACAGAGAGTATGGAGCCAGACTTTCTTCAAGATGCCTAGCAAGAAGATGAGGCAATAGTTGCAAGTTGCAACAAAGACAATTTTGACTGAGTATAAGGAAAAGATTTTTCACAGTGGAAGAGAGTAAGCAGTGGAACAAGTGTCCAGAGGTAGAATCTTTATCTTTGAAGATACTCAAAATCTGGGTGGACTCAGCCCTAAGCAACTTGATCTAACTTTAAAGATAACCCTGCCTTGAGCAGTATTTGGACTAGAGACCTCCAGAGGTCCTTTTCAATGAAAATTTTTTAGTGATTATGAATTCTACGATCCAGGGAGTGTGGAATGGGGAAAGGTGTTGAATGATGCAGCTAAAATAGAATTCCTATTGCTGTACCTTAATACGGTTTAAAAAAACGCAACCAAACAAACAAACAACCAAGAACAACTATGTGTTGATCTAGTAATGTAGCTATTCCAGTAGCCGAAATCTTAGTATGAACAAGTTCTTAAATAAACGTGGGTTTTTACTGTCTTGAAATTGCAGTAGTGATTTAGGAATATTAGCTGGGTGGTTATGCCCCCAGATTCACACAGTAGTGTGAGAAACAGTCTAACCAAGCATCATAAAAGCTTAGTTTCTGCATCATCACGTTCTGTGAAGGAAAGCTCTGGAAGTCCACCATGTATATTTTTAACTCTGTTTGGCAATGTTTAATGTAAACAATGTTCCTTTATGGATGATATTCATTTATATATCAAACAATATTGTTATATTTTTAGGGTTGGTTTTACTGTCTTATTCCCATGGAAACCTTACCAGGTCTCTATATGCCTAACTAGTTTTTAATTTATCTAATTGGGAAATGTGATCCCCCACTATATGCTTCTCTCATTGCAACAAGAAAACTCCTAAGAGCTTTTGTTCCACTGTCCAGCTCCCTTGACAGTAGTACAGATCTGAGCTAGTTAAAAAGCACATCTCCAAGAGAAAGCATTCAGGTTTTGAAGTATAAAAACCCAGTTATCTGCTGTTGAGCTACAATATCTCTAAAAATTTTAAATTCAATAATATCTTCAAAACTGAATGCTAATATTAAGCTGCTTTGATATGAGGGAGGTTCCTCTCCTCTAAGAAGTTTCAGCGTCTTTGACCTAATGTTCAATATGAAGAAATGTATATGAAAAACAGGTGAAGTCCAGGCTTGGAAGACTTATATCTACTGCAAGCAACAGGTGTGGTGGAGAGATGAAATTATGCTGTGAGGATTCCACCTTAAAGTCCATGACTCCCTTCTTCAGCAGTTGTTCAAGTATAATTGTAGTTTCAGTGGAAGAAGGAAAGGAGGAAGAAGATGCAGTGGAACACAGGACAGAACTAGAATTACAGTAGTAGATATTCAAGGAAGATCTGTTTGGAAATTATTCCCATGTCTAGCTTTATTCGGTTTACTTTCTCACAAGAAGGGTAATTATGCTTTTGGAATGGAAAGAAGTAGTTCCTCTTTAATAGCTAAGCACATCCTAGCTGACCTCCTTCAAATTCTACCCATTTTTGCTTAGAACACATGCATTTACATTCTCCTAAGGTAAAGACCTCACTCAGAATTGTTAAGTTTGAATAACCTGGACCAGTTGCCACCTTTTTTTGTTTGTTTGACTGGGCATTGTTTATTTTGTTCTTGAAATTTTGAAATTAAATATTTGGGGTTTGTGAAGATAAATGGATATAGACAACTGAGCAACACAACACTGCAAACATCTGTTGTAGTACCAGTCACCACTTCACGAAGTACTTTTCAGTTCATTCCAATTATTTGTGGAAAGGAGGTTGTGGAAGGGACTGCAAGTACATGTAGCAGTACAGCAAAAAGGTAATGACCAAAGTAGTAGTTTGTTGTACATGAAGTATTTTTTAGCATAAAAGGTTGGGTTTTTAAAAATGTTTTTAGTAGTAACCTGTTCCTTTTTTTTTTTCTTCTTTGTTTCAGCATTAAAGCTGGACGTCTCCTCTCGTACATTCCGTACCAGCTTTACACAAAGCAGTCAAGTGTTCAAAAAGGTCTCAACTTTAATAACATATGCAAACCTGAAGATGCCATGCCAGGTCCAAGCAATATAGCTAAAGATCTCAACAGGGTGTAAGTGTTTCTGATCTTGTGATGTTAATCATTCACCCGTAATGGGTTTGCATTTATAAATACATAGCATTTTTTTAAATTCATTTCAGTTTTATAAGAGGGAATTTCTGAGGCACTGAAATTTTAAAAATAAGTTATAGCTATAAATAATTGAGGACAGAGTGACAATTAGCTTGACTTAAAGCCTTCTCTAGTCTTTGGACCACACTTCACTTCATAACGTGACCTAGGGGTCCTAGAATGTAGCAAATCTGAATGGAAGCAACAGATATACATTAAAGGATTCTGACTTGTGGCATTGAAAAATAGGTCTTTATTTCAAAAACAAAAAGCTGGTGTGATTTGATTACTTTTGCTAGAGCTGTTTAGGAACAAATGTAAATGCATACTAGTTCTTTCAAAAAAAAAAAAAAAAAAAAGTCACAGCTTACATTATGCATGCTAACACCAAGGTTTAAGTCACGCTTGAGAGAGAAGATGGATTAAAAAACTTCCCAATTTGTAATGGTGATCTGTGTTCTTCCACAGTGTGCTACTTGAAATCCAGTTCTGCATATTGCTGAAGAAACTTTACCACATCAGTGGGATTTGTCTGTATTTAAGAAAAAAAAACAGTGACACAAAATGAATAATATCCTTAGCATTATTTCTTAATCAAATTTTAAACAATGAGTGATACAAGCAACATTGCCTCTTATTATTGCATTGTTAATGTATTTAAATGAGAATAATCAGATTTTGACAACCATCAATTTATTCTGAAAAGTATAAGTTTAAAAGCATGCCCTGTCCACTGACACTAAATACATACCACGGGACATACACTTTCAACCATGCAACTCCTCAATAATGTTATACTGAGTATAATTTATGATTGTGATAATTCTAACCAAAATGTTGCCACAGTTAATTTGCTTTCTGTATTCTCTTATATGCTGGCTAGCTAGATATTTCCCACCTGTTTTTTGGTGTACTTAAATGACTAGCTTTGGGAGTTGGGAGTGATGGATGGTTTTCAGTGGATCAAGAATATGCACAGCTCTTAAAGGGTTTGATTTTAATTCCACTTAGGGTTTGTTACAGGGTTAATTTTTGATTGAAAGCTTTGCCTCTGTACTGTCAAAGTAAATATAAATTGCCAGTGCACTTGTGGCAGAATACTTTATATGCTTAAAAGATGAAATGTCATTTGTTTGGCGTTTTGTCAAAAGCTAAGAATATTTTTGATTCATACAGCTTGAAAAGATTTTTCCTTTAGAGAAAATAAATCTAGCACATTAACCTGAAATAATTCTCTAAATTATAGTTTTCTATGTATACTTTATTTTGTTCTCTTTTGTTTGTTTCTAACTAGACAAGGAAGCTCTTCTTTGAAAAAATATAGCTCCTTGTGATGGTTTGCATATTCCTGCACCATAAATGCTGTTCATGGTAGTACAGTTCTCTTAACCAATCACTGTAATTGATTGAAGACTACTGGTCAAATGAAAGGCCTTGGAAATAGCTTTTCTAGTATGAGCATGATTTTGATTACTCTGTAAATTCCTGGTAGTGCTGCTTTTATAATACATCAAATCTGTGAGATGAATCTGTGAGATGTTTTGTACAGCCATACAATGTTTTGTGACATTGAGAGGACATAGCTCAGAGTTTGAGTTAATTGCTTGAGAATGTAAAAAGTAATCAAGTATATACTGATCATTTAGGAAGATCAATACATAGCACTTGAAATGACCTGTAAGTATGTGGGGTTTTATAAAAGATATGGTATTAAATAATTATATCTTTCAGAAATCATATTAGAAAGTGTGAGATGGAAAACGAGATCACACCCAATGGAATAAGTAGCTGGAATGATGAAGAGGAAGAAGAAACTGATGATTTTGGATTTATGGAGCTGGAGGAGGTCCTTCCTAGACGGAAACAAAATGGAATTCAGTCTCACAAAGACAACACTGCCATTTTTAACGGACACACACACACTTCTACCAGTGCCTTAAAGACACAGGATTGCTTGGTGCCCTCTGGCAATGATGTTGCAAGTAGGTTCTCTCCAGGCCCTGTGCAGGAAGAGGGAAAGACTGAAAAAGGCATGGTTGACTTTAGAGACTGCAGAATGCAGCAGTTGCAGCAAAGCAACAAACATACAGATTTTCTGTGGAATCCACATAGGACTATGAGTAATTCATCCTCATCTTCATCTTTGCACAGTAACGCTAAAATAAACGGTGCTCACCACTCCACTGTTCAGGGGCCTTCAAGCACAAAAAGCACTTCTGTACCTACTGCTAGCAAGGCAGCTTCCTTACCTGTGTCCAAACCTTCAGATTGTAGTTTTATTTCTGACTTTTATTCACGTTCAAGACTGCATCATATATCAACATGGAAGTGTGAACTGACAGAATTTGTCAACAGCCTGCAGAGAAAAAACAGCGGTGTCTTTCCAGGAAGGGAAAAATTAAAAAAATGGAAAGCAGGCAGGTCTACACTTAAAACTGACACAGGTAGATACTTGTTTGCGAAGGTTTATGTTGAGAAGTTGCCTTATATCTTTCTTTGTTTGTACATTGACTGTCTAACTGATATGAAGTAGGTTTGTATTCAATGATCACGTTGCAGTTAGGAAAAGCTTGGTGACTTTGATGCAGTGAAAACTAAAGCATCAAATTACTTTGGGTTTTATGGGGATTTTTTAACTTAAAATGTGACTTAATGTGATACTCTGGTCTATATTCAATTCCTCCTTATAGAAATAATATTCCTGAATTTACCAAATTATGTGGATTGATCAAGGGGAAAAAATATTATCTGTGTATTTAAATACGCAAGTCTGTTATTGCTGTGTGAAAATCCCAGAAGAAAAAACTTTGCTGCGTATAGTTCAGTGGGAAAATTTAAAAGATGAGTAACATTTGGAAGTGAACTAAAACATAATCTTTGTTGTTAGTGAGAGTTTTATGTACCTCTGGTCTGCTTAAGTGGGCAGCAGTGTCTCATGAGACTACTGAACCTAGCTTGTGACAGAAGAGAAATGTTTTATGTCTTTATGTTGGGGGCCAAAATGAAAAAAAATATGTGTAATTCTTGAGAGGTAAAGTGTTACAAGTATAGATGAAGTATATCGCATCTTTAGAGTCTCTCATTTACAGTCTTATTCAATTAAAAATCTAGGTCTGTACCATCAGAGTACTGTAAGTATTCACTTGTAATCATATGAAAATATGCTTGATGATAAATTACTACATCCTAAAACGTTTATTGTTAGATAAATAAATCAACTGATTCTGTGTTTGTGCTAGGATACCCTAGTGGTAAAGCATGTTAGCTTATGAATTAATTTTATCTGTATTTTTTCCGTCAAAATATGGTATAAGCTAATATATTTTTATTTTCTTTTTGATTTGGCCTAGAGTGCTTAAATAGTTAATGTCTGTTTCAGTTCATAAGTAGCAGCTTCTTGAGCATTAACTCGATCACTTGATTTGTAAATAGGCCCTTTATGAAACTGTCCTTATTTTTCAAAGAAAGAGTTCAAATGGTAAATTATTAAAAACAGGAAAACATTTTTCTGATTACACAGTAGTTAACTCAGGTGTTAAGCAGAACAAGTCACTTGATGTATTTAAGTATTTTTTCCACTGTTACATTTTATGAATAGTTCAACTTAAGAGGTATTTTGTTAGATATGGCCTCATGTGGTAGGTCAGCAACATAGGCGCACAGACTTGAATTTCTGTAGTTCTTGACATCAAGTATTTCTGATGCTTTGGCAGTGCTTTTCCAGTCCAGCTGTCTTCCTCATCTTTGCTGAACATTTGTGTGAGCATAGATACAGTAGCAACAAAATACAGTTGCATGGGGAAGGGTAAAACTTAATTTTGGTGTGCTTCATGAGGAATTAATGACAGCTGTTAGTGCAGCTAAGCTTCTTTCTTTATCTTTTGGAACAGTGTTCTTTGGTGGTTGGTGAAAAAAAAAAAAAAAGTAAAGTACTCTGTTCCAGATTCAGTGATAATATAGCAAAAATTAGGATCCTGTTCCCACAGTGTGCATTAATCTTCTTGGATTGGGGGAACTTCTTAGGTAGAAGGTGTTAATTATGAGAAAATAAAATAGAAACTGTAAGTTGATGCATTGTTTAGACATTTTGTCTACTGTTTGTTTACATTTTTCTGAGAATTTTGTAAATGTCTTCTTGGACAGAAACAAATCTTTATAATTTATGGTGGTAAAAACTTAATGATGGTCCTTGGTGACTACTGTGAGTAGTACCAAAGTGTATAAATTAGGGTTCAAGTCTTCTGTTGGTGTATCTTCATACTAGGTAATGTGTCTGTTGCGAGTTCAGCCAAGCCACAGAGCTGTATAATGCACGTGGATATGGATTGCTTCTTTGTATCTGTGGCTATCCGAAATAGACCAGATCTCAAAGGTCAGTATTTAATTCTATATGTTACAGCTTATTCAGTTAAGCCTTTAAAAACAAAATCAAACCTGCATGCTTACAAATTTAACTCTGCATATTAATCTTTTTTTTTTTTTTTTTCTTTTGGCATCTTTCATAGTCAGATTATGCAACTTGCATATTCCTGCTTGCTCTCTCATAATCAAAAAGCAAGTAGAAGAGAGAACTGGAATTCTCCTTGCTGTCTTCTCTCATTGTCTAAAGTAAGAAGAGAGAAGTAAAATCTGGAGTAACCATTCTCTTTAACATTGCACAAATCGTATTGAGACTTAAATCTGCCATGTTAGACATCAGAGGTCAAATTCTAGTTGTACCAGAAGCAGGATTTGGGATTAGGACTGGAATATCCTAATAATTTTCCTAAATTAATGTAAGGAGCTTTATCTCGCTAGAGGAGGAGAAAGGTCAAGGCTGAGAATTAGTTGTCTCTTTGACTGATTAAGTTTTTTTTTGAGGAAGATGTACTTCTCCTTTGCTTTTCTATCTAAGGTCTTGCACATGAGGTATTATAAGACCTGGAGGATGAACAGTTGAGTTGGCATTTAGAAGTCTCAGTTGTGTGACCATCCCTAGGGGCATAGGATTAGTTAATGGAGTTCCTCAGCAAGTTTTGGTGGGGTTTTTACAAGTGTACCATTCAGAAGTGGAGATGCTAATTTTTTGGTGCAAAAACTTCGGTAATGCACAAGTCTAAAGATTCAGTGCAGTGCTGACCATCTGACACCCAGCTGTTGTTGGCCTTGGGAGAGAAGAGTAAGCTGTATATGCAATTCCTTTGCTCTCTTCTGTCCAAAGGCAAGACCAACTGCATTAAAAATACCTCTGGTATGTTTGGGTCTTTAAAATTTAATTTCCTGCCAAGTTTCAGATTCCATTACTGGAATAAAAAAAAACTAGGACTTTTCTGCAAATAATTTCTCTGTTCCACAGAAGTCTGCCAGAACATTCAGGGCACAAATTAGCTTTCTGTAGAAAAATTTTGAAGGTGTTGATGTTACTAAAAAGTCAAAAGATTTGATTTTGTACAGCTAACTAAACAAGTGGAACTGAGTATATTGGTCTGTGTATACTCTTCTGGTTTACCCAAGCTAATAAACATGAAGTATGTAAAATCGCTACAGCATTTGCTTTGTATTAAACTAATCATTAGGATGTTGAAGTTTCACAGCTTCCATTTACACTTATTTTTGAAGACAAACTAGTGTGGCTGTGTTTCACTCTTAATTTAAAAGTTTTTCTTCTTTACATGTGAATGCAATCAAGATGGCAAATTGATAGTCACAATGCAAAGTCACTTTGATAGCTGTTTCCTCCTTAATGCTGTAAGAGTTTGTAATCTTGAAAGAAATTAGAAAAGACATCTTACCTTAATTGTGCCATTATTAAAATGTAAGCTATTGTAGATGTTGACAGGCATTTCTTCTCCACAGGAAAACCAGTAGCTGTTACAAGTAACAGAGGTGCAGGAAAGGCGCCACTGCGCCCTGGTGCAAACCCCCAGCTTGAACAGCAGTATTACCAGCATAAGCTATTGAATGGCAAAGCAGGTACAGCTAAGTCTGTCTGTTTGGTCGTTTGTCTGTATGTTTTTAACTTTTGTTATTAAAGATTAAAAATATTAATAAAGTGCACAGGGGATAAATTTCTGGTTTTTTTCATGTAAGGGATTTCAGAAAAGTAGTATCTTTAGACGACGCAGTGCTCTGTGACCTTAGTAATAGCATGCCACTGTGACTTCTTGTTAGTTACCTTTGCTCAGGGTGTGTGAAACAGTAATTTCAGGTTTACTTGCTTTCATTGAAATTGAGTATAAGATATAATGTTTAGTAATTATTTAAAATAAGAAGTAAACATATATTGCCCAGAATCACTTAATTCTGAGTAAGTTTGTTGTAGAGAAAAGAAGTACAAAATAAACCTTTAAAAGGCTGCTAAGTTTGGTTTGGTTTTTGGTTTTTGTTTTTTTTTACTGTAGAAGTAAATGACAGCACGTGGCCAGTGAGAAACTGCTTGTTTGAAGTTGGCTTTTGAATTGTGTGTACAACAGCTGTGAACAATGAGTTAATTTCTGTGGTCTTTAGAGCATTTTAGGTTTCTGGAAAGTCTGTGCAACTTCCATGCATTCTCTCTCTCCAGTACTTACTCAAAACCAAGGCATCTCTCATAGTTTGAGAATTCCTTACTTGCCTGCAGTAATTCAGAAATATGTTACTTACTGTGTCCTCAAGTAGTAGTATACTAATGTAAACAAAACATTCTTTTTATTAACAAGTTTTATTAGTAGTATTATACTGCCTAAACTGCATTTAGTATGAGAAAGTATATTACTAAACATTGGCAATTTGTCTTTTCTCCAACAATCTGCTTAATCAGCTTGAAACTTAGTTTTACTGCAAGGTTGGTAAAAATTCATATACAAGGGGAAGGTGTTATTTAATTTCTGGTTAGATTTGGAAGTTCAGTTTCTCCTTTTCCCCTTATATACGCACTTTTTACCAACCTTGTGGTAGCAAATACTGTTGTTAAAGTTTATACCTCAGTGAGTGTGTTATTTTGTTGATACAAGAGATGGAGAAAGATAGCTTGTTGTTCCGTGGTTGTTTCTGAAGTGTTAGTACTTAAAAAAAAAAAAACAAACCTAATAAATTCTGCCAGTTTCCAAAGACATTTGGAAACGAGGTATTACATTAAGTGATGCTATTTTATTTGTTGTTTTATTTGTTATTGGTTGTTTTGCTGTAGTTTAAGAACAATTCAAAACTTAGGCTATTTTTGTGGTACCTAGTGGCCCTTAAGGACTTTTAAGAAATCTCTAGACTTAGCCTCTGCTTTGTTGTTTGCAGTACTATATAGAAGCGTGTTACAAAGATAGCTGTGGGGTTTTTGAGTTGGTTTTCCTGTAGTATAACTTGCATATAAAGTATTTATTGGTGTTTCATTTTTATAAAGTGATTTCAGAACTTTTATTTGGACCTTAAACTGGATAAATGTGAGTTCAGACAATCAAGTGATGTTGGGAGAGTGAGGCAGCTAAATTATGAAAGTTTAGCTGCTATTTAGCATGTTCTTTCTGATTCACAAATTCTGTAATCTCTTCTAAAGTATTTATTGCTTAAGGGTACAGCAAACTTCAACCTCATTGTAGAACAAACTGTTTCTTACTGCAGTTGCTTTTTCTAGATACCCACACGTTCATTTCTTTAAGTGTCACTAGCTTGCAATGGGCAGGCTACTAGCTCTTTCTTTCTTGATACTTAGTCTGATTGTGTAACCTATTGTTTTGGTGAAAGGATTTTTTCTAACACTTTTTATAGTCTCTATCTCATTACCTGTGGTTCATAATATTTTTTAATCTCTTTAGTAATTTTTATCTCCATGTACAATATTTTTTTTATCAACAAAAAATACAACCTGTTGTTTCTGCTTGCGTTCTCATAAGTACATGGCTTGTCTTCCTTTTGGGGCAAAGAAATTAGTTATGGTCTTAGGTGAAAAGGTGGAATTGAGAGTTAGGCTTTCCTAACATCACATCTTAGAAAGTGTATGTGAAACACTTCACAGCGTGTGTTTAATTGTGCCATACCAGAGGTAAATGTGGTCCAGTAGGCAAAGGTATCACATGGACAGTAGGTTTTCTGAAATATCAGAAATACAGAATACTAAATTATGCTGTTAAACTTGCACAATTCTGTTTGGGGATATGTTATATGAATGAAATAAAAAGGTAGTTGGGACAAACTTTGAACCTGAGCTTGTTTTTACATTCATGCTTCAACATGGAACCCACTTCACTTTTTGATGCTTCATGCTTTCCAAGCTGTTCTCTGATATTTTTTTTTTTTTTTTGCCTTCTCCAGGTCTTGCTTATTAGAAAAAAAGTTTCAATTTTTTTTTATTTTTAAAATCCCTCACTAACATACAAAATGAAAAACACACAAACCCAGGCCCACTTTTGACCAAATACTGAATTCTGCTGCCTCAGCTACTTCTTTTTTTCCAAATTACTTCTTTAGTGATACTGGTTCCTGCCTTTGATCTACATTTCTAGACAAATACCTAGTGTCAATAGAATCTTGAATCCCTTATGAAAAACTTTCTTTTTCTTGTTTGAATCATCCCAAAATGTTTAACTTATAAATTTAAAAGCTTGCTATCGTTCTCGCCCTAAATCTCCAAATTGGAGATGACCTTCCTGGGTAGTAGAAATTACTTCTCTACATACGTGCCATCTTTAACATTCATTTTCTAAAGATAGAAGATCAACGTATGTTAATCAGGATTCATAGTTTGGGGTCTCTTTTCTGTGGCCAGGATGCCTAAGATGTGAATGTTTTCTAGGCTTCCTTTCCCTCAACCCTAGTATCTCCCTTTTTCATTCTAAAGAGCAGCAGATTTTAACCATCATATTAGTCACAGATTTATTCTCAGCGATTTCTTTTTCACAGACTTGGGTCCTGGCCTCTGATTTCTCCATCCGTTGCTCCACATTCACCATGTGCCTGTCTAGTTTCCCAGCTTTTGATGAGAGGTTCTCTACCTTGCCTTCCATTGAGGACAATGTGTTCTGCATTGCCCTGAATTTCACATGAAGTGACTCCATCAGCTCATGGGGGGATCTACTCTGCTGCGATGTGGAAAAAGTCGACGAGTCCAATGAAGATAGACAAGATGACAGCATCATCTCAGGCCAGGGCACAGGAAGGCATGGACTAAAAAATGTTCTTGTCACTCTTATCTTTATTTGGGGCACAATTTTGCTCTAATTGTCAGACATCCTAGGTAACTTACTGAGCTCATCATACATTAAAATATTTAAGACATAAAAAGATGTGCAAATTTAGCAGAAATTCTGAATAAAATCAGGTTTTTGCATGAGTCAGGCTCTACCTCTGCTGTCTCCAGTCGTTCATGACAACACTTTCTCTGGTATGTGCACATAGCACCGTGTTTCATTCCAGTCACATTGTCAGTGTATAAGTTGTTAGTACCATGAAAGGCATTGTGGCACTCTGAAGAAAACTCCCTCTTTATTATATTACAAAGGTGTGGGCATTAAATAGACTACAGTAATGAAAAAGATCTATAACATATGTATTGGGTTTTATTTTAAGTAAATAGAAGCTTTTTGTGTGTATGGTACCTTGTTGGTTTGATTCTGATGGGGAGTTTGGGAGGGTTTAGTTTTTGCATCTAACCATTTTTTCAGGCTGTTCTATATTAAGAGTATAGGCATGCTATCTTTCAAGGTTTATGTGTTGTGAAAACCCAAATAGAAGGGAATAGAAAATGCTTCACTTGATTCTACTATTCAGTGTCATGGAATTCTCTTCTAATACCTACTATACAGCTGGCGTGGAGGACTCTAAAATGTATTTAACAGCATGCAGTAAAGTTTTATAAAATTAGGAAAGGTCTGTCTCATTTTAAGTATCATTTTGATCCATGATAACTTTATGGTGATGCTTGAGGGAAGATGACATATCCTAATAAGAGAATTATTAGGAAGTAACAGCAGAAGTTTTGTCAATTAATATCTTTGTAAGAGTGTCAAAGGAAATAAAGGTTCCTACCTCATATTTTTTTAATTGGAGCTAATTAACATTTTGATTATTTATCTTCTTAAAAATCACTTTTTTGGTTATCTAGATTGCTAGAAAGATAGTTTTAATTAAGAGATTGTAAGTCTGATAAAAAGTGGGTTTGTATTCTGAATGCAGTTTTTGTGTTCTGCTGATAGTTGTGGTTTTTTCAAAAAGGAGTTTAGCTAAGTGTCTCCTTGTACAGCCAGGCAGTTGGTAAAGTTTTGGATGTCTTTTATTTGTTTGCAGGATGTGGTTGTAGTAGTTAGTCTCACATGTTTGGTCATTTTTATTGTTGTTAAAGCTAACTGAGGTTAGTCTTATTTTGCAGTATGTTGTACCTAGTTACTGACAAGCTGCTGTCTAGTAATTTGGGAGAAAATATAATTTTTCTGTTGCTCAGTATTATTCTCAGTAATCTGTACAGACCTGTATGCAGAGAGAGATTATAGGGGTAGGAGGCAAGGTGTCATCTTTTCTGGACCATGATATGAATCAATGTAGTGTTAAGAACCTCTTCGTCAACAGGTAGCAGTACTGAAATATGTTTAAAAAAAAAAAAAAAAAAAGAAAGAAAAAAAAACCACAAAAATTCAAAACAAAACCAACAAAAAACCCCAAGATAACAAACAACCAGCATGTTTTTTATTTGATTCACATTTATTCTGTTGAACTCTTCAGAAAAATAACATTAAACCAAATATAAATATTATTTTCCAAGCAGAAATTAAAGTACCTGATAAGCTGGACTCATCAGTCTGGGAACATCCGGACTCCACACGTGCGAATGGATCTGACTTTGATCTCACTGTTCTGTCCATGGCTGAAATAGCTTCCTGTAGTTACGAAGCCAGGTAGGTAGAAGTTACCTATCAGGTTGCTTGAAAATCTCATACAAATAAGCATAAAACATCCAAAAAATGGCAGTTGTTAAGTCAGTTTCTTAATTTTAGCTGGAAAAGAATTGTATTTGTTTTCAGAAGTGGTAATTATTTAGGTGATTAGAATTTAACACAAGGTATTTCCTGTAGATATTGATGCTTTTTAAATACTGCTTAATAGCTCTCAACTTAACTTACATGTTACTTGAAACAATGCCTATTAAGGAGAACCTTATGCCATTCGCTCTGATATTGTTGATTTCATGTTATCTTTGCTTTTTTTATTCAAAATTGCACTTCTTATGGAATTAAGAACGCTTAATTAACTGAAGGTTTTAGTTTAAATCAAACAGTAAGTGTGATTACTAGACTTAAAACTAATTCTTGCACAGAGCATGCTGAGTGTTCCCAATAACTTAGCTTGTAAATGTTCAGAGCATGAAACAACTTGTTATAACATTTCATAGGAATACAGTTTTATACTCATTCCTTCATTGGAACCTTTGTCAAGCATGTTGGGATATGCAGGCTTATATGTATATCTCAAAGTTTAACTTTATTTTGGGAGCATAATTTGTAAGCTTGCACAGTAGAATATAAGATCTAGTTATCTTAGTCACTGTAGTAGATGTGTGTTTTTAATTTGAAACAGAAGATAGCAAGTTGCGCTCTCTGGAGAAATTTTTCTTTGTCTTAAGCATGTTCTCAAAGGCAGGCTGGCTGTGCTGTGTACCTGAATATTATACTGCTAATTCAGGTACTCTATTTGCAGTTATTTTTCATACTGATTAAATTGCTAGCAGTTGGACTAAATTCCTTTTTATTGATAGTTCATTATTATGGGAAAGGACACGCTACTTTTGGAAATAATGTGTATTAATTTGTGGAAAAGTTCACACTGTGTTTATTTGGTGGTGTTTATTTAATTTTAGACAAGTCGGCATAAAAAATGGAATGTTTTTTGGCCAAGCGAAAAAGTTGTGTCCAAATCTTCAAGCAGTTTCATATGATTTTGATGCGTACAAAGAAGTTGCACGGACAGTATATGAAATATTAGCAAGGTAACGTGATCTGTTTGTTTTCATGATATTTCGTGGTGAAATTATTGAAAATGTTCCTGGCCTCTGCTGAATGCTATTCTTTGGTTTTAGTGTTTTTATCTCCATGTTACTCTTCAGCTTCAGAAAAGCCATTCTTACCTGAGGTCTTCCTTTTGTAGTATTTTTGTTATTTTGAGCACTGTACTGCTTCTGAGCATTCTTGAAGCCAATCATGTTAACAGTCAACATCTGACTTCCAAAGGAGTAGGTGTTAATTTTTTTATGGATTACAGTATAAGAAGGAGATCCCTGCCTAGCAGTCAGATTCTTTGAAGTGGTTTTGGGGGGGTAACTTAAAAATGGGTTATTGGAGTAACAGCTATTGGACACTACTTTCTGGTTTACAGTGCACTTGAACAAACCTGGAAGTTTATTATTGTCAATGAAAAATAAATATTCAACTCCTTCTCCAGCTGTTCCTTTAAAATCCTGATGCATGTTGAAATTAGTCCCACATTAGTAATGTTACTGTGATATGCCAGTTTTTCATTTCTAATGAGCGGGGAAATGCCACCACAAAAGGAAGACTTTATTTGCTACATATTTGTTTTAACAGATGGTGAGCTGTTGCTGGTGTTTCACCTCCTTTACTTTGTGTTGATAGCTATACTCATAACATCGAAGCAGTCAGTTGCGATGAAGCACTAGTAGATATCACTGAAATCCTTACAGAGACCAGACTGACTCCTGATGAACTTGCAAATGCTATCCGCACTGAAATCAAAGCCCAAACTAAATGCACTGCCTCTATTGGGATGGGTGAGTTAACTTTGTTTCATTTCTGTTTACAAGCAGTGCCTGCTGTTGTTAGGTGTATCAAAGCTATGTAAGACTGCTAAAACTCCTAAGTGTTTGTGTGATATTGGATATGTTGCCATTTACATTACATTAGTGTAAATAAAAATATAACAAAATCTTCATAAGTGGAAAGTTTTAAGCAAAAACTTGTTAAATTGCTATCACTTTTCCTGTGTTATCTAAACACTACACTGAAATTCTATCTGTATGATATTCTTACACTGATTTTTAGGAAATTTTTCCAGTAAATAAAATAATGAGCACAGATTCCCTTCCTTATTGGAGGTTGCAGTAAGAGTTTACAGGGGAGCATGAATTAGCATAATTATTAAAAGGTACTGAAAGCAAAGATTGCTATCATTTGTATAGGGTTTGTATATAAAATCACACATCTGAAAAGACCTCCTTGATTTTTTATCTTTTTTTTTTTTTTACTTTGCTCATTCCTTTCACCTTTGTTTTTGTCCCTAATTAATACTAGAGTTGAGGATCTGTAAATAAATATACTGAGTGTATATAAGTATATAATTCATTACTGTAAGCAGAAATCCTTTATTTCTTGTGATATCGTAGTACAGAAACTGTAATTCCCTAGATTGCTGTTTGTGTCTTATTTTGACTTGAGACACATTTGTAGTCTCTTTTATATACTTTAGTGTATTTTTTCTATAGAAAGAGCAAAATTAGTTTTTGAAGTGTTGTTTTCTAATCTGATATCATAGGCAAATACCTATGAGCAGTTTTTTTCCCCTTATAATTAATTTGCTTGTGATGTTGGAAAATAATTTTTATATCCTTTCTAGAATTAAATATGGTAGGTACATGACAAGGACTCTGACCATAATTCACTGCTAAGTGAATAAATCAGAGGAAACAATTGTACTATTAAATGAATGTAGAGACCTTATTTCAAAAACAGTCTGCCAGAAGCTTACGTCCTGTGTGATTTATATGTTGTCCAATGGGAAAGTTGTACCAATATAACAAAATGTAAATTTGAACATATACTGTTATACTATTGAGATCTCCACCCATTGCTGCTGACTGATTAGAGATAAATTAAAGAAGGATGTGCATATTCCAATTGAATATATTTATTTTTTTCCCTAGAGATTTTAGTGGCTAAATTAAATTGATTTAAACAATACCAGTGAAAGATTAAGCACTCATCTATGAACATCCTATATCTTGGTTTCCTATTTGTTGAACAAGTTATTCGGTTTTCCTACTTTACTTCAGAGTTGTGAGAATAAAATATTGCAGAAGGTAAATCACTGAGATTTCATGGTGTTAGAGGCTATATTGATATGCTTGATAGATAAGAGGATCAGAAATCTTCAATACTGTTGAGACAAAACATGGATCCCCAAAGTTAAATAGGAAATTGAATGAGGAATCTGTTGTTGGCTGCTTCATCAGTTTAACCACTCAGGAGAAACAGTGCAAGTAAAACTCCATTACTGTTCTTATTGACTAAAATTTTAGAATACATAAAGAATGTGGACATAGATGGGAAGAGGAGAGCAATGGCAACACGCAGTGCTGTGAGTTGTGAGTTCCCCTGAACTTATATTAGTTTATCTTAGAGCAGGATGTCTGAGTGGCAATGGTGAGTGTCTTTGTGTAGCATTTCATATTTGTTGGGCACGAATAGGCCTATAAACAGGGAGAAAAATGCTGGAATAGGTCTTGCTACCACCAAACTTTGTAAGTGCTTATTATAATTATATACAGAAATTTGATTTTTGTGGTGAATACTCAGGGCCAAATAATAGCTTAATTCCAGTATTTCTCATGTAATAGAATTGTCACCTAAGTATTATTTCCATTGACTGCAGTGGGTTTTTTGAAGTTCTGCAGTATTAAAATACCACACTTCTAAATTTTGTAGCCATTTGCACTTAATGGTTTGTTTGTACCTCCTACATGTGTAGAACATAACCAAAACAAATAAATTCAGTGTTCTTAGTGAAGTGTTCCACACTTACTTGCTGGTTTTTTTTAGGGGGGGGTTAATGGTTTGTTGGTTGGTTTTAACTTTGCAATTACAGGTACCAATACAGTTAACACTGCTGTAAACACAGATGCTACTATCTGCTGATTTGGAAGTAGATACTGCAAATGTATTAGAATATATTTCATTAAATTCTTGGTAAAAGATAAAGGATTTGACTGTACTTTCTGCATATTTTCTTCCAACTGTTGAACTGCAGCGTTCTGCTTGAGAAAATAGAATATAACACAGACGTACTTTAATTTGTTGTTTTCACAGGTTCCAATATTCTGCTGGCCAGAATGGCAACTCGTAAAGCAAAACCAGATGGACAGTATCACTTAAAACCTGAAGAAGTGGATGATTTTATTAGAGGGCAACTTGTTACCAGTCTTCCAGGTACTCATTTCTTTTAGAGAACATTTTACCTCCTGGTATTCAAACACTTTCAGCTATAATACAGATCTGTGTTCTGGATTGAAAAAAATTAAATGCTATTCAGTGGTTATGATCCAAAAAAAAAATAAAAAAAAAATATACTGGTTTCTGAAAAAAATCTGAAATTTCTGAAAAGGATCTCTGTGACCTTTTTGTATCTTTAAGATGCATCTTTTTTAGTAAAGAATTTTACAGATTCACACAGCATGATTTGCAGAAGAAGCTAAGAGTTTGTTATGCATCCTTACATTCTTTAATAGAGTTATTTAGATGAGTCATTTCAAATGAGTGCTGGCTTGCTGTATCACAATGAATGTAATAAAATGAGTCACATCAGGTACTTATCACTGAGATAAGCAGGGTTTGCTTAGAACTGAGAACTTGCCCGGGAGAGTATTCTTTCTAAAAAGGATTGTATGAAGATGAGAGTTGGAAAAAATAGCACAGATGCCATAATAAAACAGAGAGTATATAAAGGGGAAAAAAGGAGAGGAAAGAGGAGTATGTTTAATCTCTGGTTTATCTAAAACTCTGAGAGATTTTGAAGAAAATTAGGACAGAAGGAAAATTTAAGAAATAAAAGTTGATAGAGGGGAATGTTACTGAACTAGAAAAGTGTTTTTGCTTGCAACATGAACTGGATTAGAATGGCTGATAAAATAGAGAAGGTGGTGGAAAGTAAAGCTGCTGTCAGAATATTACCACTGTTATGCTCTGCATCCAGCTATAGATAGGTTTTGGTTCTGGTTCAGTTAGAACACACATTAGACATTATTTTTTGGGTAAGGATCTTTTAGTCAATGGTATATTGCAAACTTTGACAGAATGTGTTAATTCTTTTAAAGAAGAACAACAGATATGTCAAATTCCAACTGGTTTTTGCCTAGTTGTCTGAAGAAATCATTGTGACAATGCTTATGATTTACAATCTGGAAGTATGACAGTGCTAGTAATTTTATGAACCATTTGGCAGTTTCCACCAGATCTTACTGAGAGATAGAAGTTCAAATGACATAATATTTCCACAGGTTTTCTGGAAAATGACAGCTTGGCAGAGGGGAGTGATCCAAATGAGTACATCCTCTGAGGGACAGGCAGGCAGAACGAAGCTTTTGTACATTTTGGCAGTAGTTCCCGGTCACCATATGTATAGCTAGAGTATATGTTTTCAGTTCTGTATTCCTTGGTCTGATAGGAGAGAGAAGGATATTTCAGTATGGGAAAACTGGAGTGGGATGCCTGTGGACATTGAGAAAGCTGGAGGGGAGGAAATAAGTATTTCTGGCCCACAGGTTTTAGGGAGGTTCTTCAAGGCACAGTGGGATTCACAGAGAGATGGTAGGAAACTGGAGTTCTGTGGTTACTGTGCTAGGGGAGTGATGGACAATAATGACGTACAGAATGCACCTGTTTGAAAACAGGCTTTATAGAGGGTTTTTTTTTATTGTTCCAGGTAAATACTTAGGAGTTGTAAGATATAGTGTTTCTGGCATGTAACTTTGTATTGCATTGTTATTCAATATTTCAGTATTATAATGTGACACAAGATGTGGTGCAAAAAGTGCTGGGTAAGCACCTGTTTATACTTTATATATTAGTGATCCACTTAGCTCAACCTGCACATGTACACATGTATTTAGTGTTAAATTAGTGTTAATTTAGTGTATGCTTCTCTGTTAAAGGAAAAAAAAAACAACAACAAAAAAAAACCCAAAAAAATACCAGTAGTCACTGAAATGGGAAAGTGGTAGGAATATCATACATAGACAAGTGCAGGGTTACATATCCTCTTCCATGGCCAAACACCATTTACAACACAGCACCATGTCTCTGACATAGCTTATGGGAGATAATTTTCATCCAGAAAATTGTTTGTATAGTACTATGAGTACTTTCATGTACACTTTAAAATACTCAAGCTTTCAAATTTCACTTGCATGTTCATACCAAAAACTTTTTAGTGTTTGTGTCAATAATACCACTTAGACAAAGAAACAGATTATGAAAGATAGAAGTTTATTACCTGAGATTTCTAACTTTCACTGACTTCGGTAGTGTAAACTCATAGGACTAATATTTTCTGGAGGTAACAGCCCACCTCTCGGAAACCCAGAAATATACTTAAGTTTATCACACTTACATATGTGCCGTTACCATGGATACCTACAATATCCAGTGCTTGGTAATTCATAGCACAAGTGATACAGGTATGCTATCACTTCTACTTGAAATATTATTTTTCTACCTAGGAAGCAAGGGAACAGTAGTCAAAATATTTGTTGGTTTTCTTTTGAATTAAATCACTTGTAATATATTTTGCCATCATACACATGTTGTACACTTTTTTGGACTGAGTGTTACAATTTTTGAAGTATATACCCTGTGACAGAGGCAGTACCTTGTCAAGAAGATTTTTCAAGGAGTCATTCACATTTTACCGAGAATTAAAGAAGCATGCTGCAGTATGACACCTTAAACAAAATATATAATACAGATAAAAGAAATACAGATGAAGACAGGAAAAGTTTCCATTTGAACCGTATTTCATTGAGTAGAATTTATTTTTATGTAGTTTTAAAAATACACATTTCATTTGTTCCAAAGATGTCTGCCTCTGAATTGCGTAGATTTAACAGAACTAATTGATTTGTTGTTAGGAGTTGGCAGGACGATGGAATCTAAGCTGGCTTCTTTGGGAATTAAAACCTGTGGAGATCTACAGTGTGCTTCAATGTCAAAACTGCAAAAAGAATTTGGTCCAAAAACAGGACAGATGCTCTACAGATTTTGTCGTGGTTTGGATGATCGGCCTGTTCGTACAGAAAAAGAAAGGAAATCTGTTTCAGCAGAAATCAACTATGGAATAAGATTTACACAGGTAAATTGAAACTTCCTTTTCTGCAGTGACTTCTTTCAGCTATAGAAGAGTCTTCTCATATTGTGATTATTTTCACTTACACTTTGATCTGTTAGAGCATCATCTTAGCCACCAAATAGAAATAAGGAAAATGAAGAATTAGGAGACCAAACGATAAAATGGGAGGAGAGGCTGCTAAATTATTGGACTGAAAAGAAGCTTGCACAAAATTAGCTGGCTATTCTGCATTTGTTATACAAGTCTGGTACAGAAAAAAGAACTGTAGTAGGTTTGTCAGTACCTAGCCATTCTCTTTCATTTGAATGTGGATTATTTAAACATGCCAGTGCCTGAAACCATCTCCAGCTGCACCAGTACAACATTTTTTTAGCCTTTTAAAGATACTGGGAGTTGGGGAGGTGTTTTGTTGACAAAACAAAACTCAACTCTTTTAAGAACTTAAACGTTTATAGAAATTATAGAAATATTGTGTTGGTAGAGACCTCATGATGTTGTATAGTCCAGCCTTTTGCTCAATGCAGGGGAAGCTGTGAGATCAGAGCAGCGGCTCAAGGCTTTATCCAGTCTGGTGTTGGAAACCTTCAAGAATGAGGCCTGCACAACTTCTCTAAGTAGCCTATCCACTGCTTGACTTTCTGCATAGTGAAAAAGATTTTCCTTGTAAGCTCTACAGTCTTCATCTTCTAAATGTGTGCTTAAAGTTAGACTTGCAATTCTATGTTGGGATTTCTAAATACATTTTTTAAAGACTTATTTCCAAAATAACTTAGTATTTCCTACTTATTTCAGCATTAGAATAGGAGTCTACCATCTCACCTAACTTCAGGATCCACAATGTAGACAAAACACTTAAATAAGACAATTGCCTGTGAGTCAGCTTGCTCTTTTTATTTTACAGAATCCGGATTGCATTAACCCTTAAGATTTACCTTCAGTAATTATCTAAACATGTTGTTGTTTTTCCCCATCAGCCTAAGGAAGCAGAAGCTTTCCTTCTGAGCCTCTCAGAAGAAATCCAACGTAGGCTTGAAGCAGCTGGTATGAAGGGTAAACGACTGACCCTTAAAATTATGGTCAGAAAGGCTGGGGCACCAGTGGAACCTGCAAAATATGGAGGTCATGGAATCTGCGATAATATTGCCAGGTAACTATGCATGTAAAAAAAATGGTTAGTAGCAAACGTGAGCACACTTGTGCAGGATGTTGAGCACCAAAATGTACAGGGAGATAAGATAGATATTTTAACTGCTTGATACCCTTTTGTCTACATATTAAAAGTCTGCAATGTTTGGGTTGTACGTTTGTGGTCTTTGAGTCCTCTGTATGGAATGTAAACCCCCACCCAGTGGTACAAAGCATGCTGTATTGGGAGGAGGAAGGAGCAGATTCAGGTGTCGGAATCGGAAAGAGAGAACAATTCTGACAGTCATGTTTTGCCTTTGAGTTTATTCAAAGAGAAAAACAGGGAAATATATCAGAAGTTAAAAAGTTCTTGGGGAACAGTTGGTGGGTTTCTAAGGAATCAGGAGTGGGAAAGAAGGAATCTGACTCCCCAAGTGCAGTCTTTGTGGTTTGAAATTGTCTTCTTGATAGAATGTATTCTGGCACATGTGGATGCTACTTAAAAATTAAAATGATTTAGTGAAATATTTTTGATTAATTACTATGACTTATTTTTTTTCTTAGTAAGGACATACATTTTTTTTCTCTTCCTCCTTTTTGAATTTAATAATCCGTAGTTTAAGGTTGCCCTTAATTTGGTAATAGTCTTAAGAAATACTAGCTAATAAAGCTGTTTGGCCATATAATGGGTTTGTCTTAAAATGCATGTACATGTTGGTGTATGTTTCTCCAGCTTGCTTAATATTGGAGAACTTGAAGACGTATTTACATCCTGCACTATGACACATATGCATTTTTATTTCTTTCAGTAACCAGCTGTAAACTGTTTACTCTTCCTGAGCTATGTAATGTGGTGTACTTTCCTTTTTTTTCTGAGGGGCTTTCTGGTGTTTCTTGATAGGTTGCTGGTCACATGCTGGTTGTGACATTTGCAGTTAATTCTCAAAGAAAATTGCCTTTGTGCTTGTCAGGAAGGATATCTGATCAATACAGTTCTCCTTCAAGTCAACAGTGCATGGGGACTAGAGCAGTGTTTGCAGAATTACTTGCTGCAGAAGACTAAGAGGCCACTTTGAATTCTGAAGACTGTGAGCTGGGATCAAGACACCTTGGACTACAGTTGTCCATCTTAGTGCAGACAATTCTGCATTGACAGTGTGTCAATTCTATCATTCCTATTGTTTCACCAGTAAGTCTGCAGAGGGTTTTTGCTCCTAGAAGAGAAAAGACAATGAAGATCCAAAGTGGAGCTAAGAAAGTTGAATCCTAAAAGCACTTCTGTAGCGAAGCAGTTGTTCCTTAGGTAAAGGGGGATGATCCTGGCTTGTTCATGAAGGTGCATTTGGAATCTTCAAAGATAGGTCTTTTCTACTTTTCCCTCTTTCTCAGTTTGTTCTAACAGGTGAATCCCTCCTGTACTACTGAAGGGTTGCTGATAAGAGGTAGGGGTGTTCTTTCTATGGGTTGGAGCCCAACAGTGGGACTTTTGTGTATAGGGTCTGTCTCACGCTTGTGACATGCAATTCAGCTGTATTAAAAACTGAAACTGCAAAAGTGGCCTTTCACCATAAGAAGCTTATCACCTTTTGAGATAGGTATGCCAAGAAGAAAATCTATCAGTCTGTTTTTGTCTTCTGGCTATCCTGAAATTCTTTGAGCTGTAAATTCACTCTTAACAGCCTAAGAACATATTTTTTGTGCTGTCAGAACCAGACCTTTCTTGATCACTTGGCTGTTCATGTTGGGTTTTGACAGATTCAAAAGTAGAGTAAAATTCAAGGAGACACCATCGAAGTATTTAGTAATATGTCAGGATGATGCCCTGTCAAAACACCAAGGTGGAACTTCCTTTTGCTCATAGAGCCCCCTCCATCAGGGTTAAAAGTGCATTGGTTACAGTGATAAGACTTTACATCACTTATGTATGCTTGATTAGTCAATCTCAAATTAGTCCTATCTCAAATGTCTTAAATGTCATTGTATTAGAGAATCCAGAACAACCAAACATTACAAGTGCCCTGTTAGGCTCTCAGGTGGCAGTCTGTAAAACTCAGAAACAGGTAATTTTGTGAGAAAATTGCTAACCATGTAAGGTATGGAATGTTTAAAGTTACTTACTGTTAACCTGGTTCTTTGTTATTTGTAATCCACGTGCACATGCATGTGCCTGTATGTGCTTCTCCTTGGGAGTTCCTTGCTATAGGCATTTGACAGTTGACAACTGAAGTAATACTGAGCAAACCCTTTATGAACCAAGCTTGAGTGAAGGATGGTACATGAATGCACTTACACTGAGTATTATGAAGTGAAATATTTTTGTCTAGCTTCAATAGATAACATATATAAACATATACTGTATTTGACAAATTAACGTGAATCTCACATTCAGAATGTTCAATTAGTAAGCAATCTGGCTGATCACTTTTAAAAATAAACCACAGAACAAAAAAGTGTTAAGTTTCTGTATGCCAAGAAATTATGATCTGTCTTTCTTTTGAGGTCCTCTATGGATTAAGTACAGGATTGTTGTTGTCTTTAGGATTTGTGAAACAGTTTCCTTTTTAACTCTATTGGTTTTTTTTTGTTAGGACTGTGACCCTAGACCATGCAACAGACAGTGCAAAAGTAATTGGGAAAGAAACTCTAAACATGTTTCACACCATGAAACTAAACATATCAGATATGCGAGGGGTGAGTTAATGGCAAAACGGAAATTTGTTGTCTTTAGTAACATTCTTCATTGTTTTTTGGAATTTTTCAGTTCTCCAGGGTAGATGATAACGAAACTCTTAAAACAGCCTGAGGTAACAGTTAGACTGTAGCTTCTGCAGTTCTGTTAGCACGTGTAAATTTTATTTTGTCAATTTCTGTAAACTTTTGAACAGTTACTAAGTAACTAGTATAAATACTGGTTTTAATGTTAATCAAAGATATAGATCAGAGGAGGTTTTGCTGTAGACTGCAAGTCTTAGAGCTAGAAGAGTTACCAACCCATGGTTTGACCTTTGAAGGTGAATTACTGGTTCTTTTGGATCATATTTTATATTAGAACACTGGTGGTCATCTCAGTGGTCTTGCCATAGCAATGTGAACCTGTGATAAGTTTATTTTGGCATCAGCAATTTGTTACAGTGGAGCATGGGGGCTTTCTAAAACACGCATTTATTGGTCATCTAGATGTAGAGGTAGGGTTTTGATTCACAGTGTTCCCTTGCAAAGTCATCTCCGTGGCTTGGGTTGCTGTCTTTTTTCTATTTAACCATGGAGGATGAGCAGTAAACTTGCACAGTATACCTGTGCATTCTTAGTGGGACACAATTTTTGAAACCCTGTTGATCTGGTGTTTAAAAGTAAAGGAAAATTGAGGTTCTCTTTCAAAATGAGGAACCTTCATCTGATAAAGACTACTTTCACCAAAGTTGATGCATTGAGGCTTTGTAAGGACTATGTATAGAAGGGAAACAACGTTGTTTTTCCCACTTACAGACTGAAGTGCTGGGTTTAGTATAGATTGTCCTCAGGAAAAACATTATTTTCTTGTATGGGTAGCCATATTTAATACTAATTGCTTCCTGGTCAGTACTTCTGTATTTGCTAGTGTCTAATAAATTTCCTAATAAACACATTGTTTCATTTATCCTATTTACAGTGCTTTTCTATATCAGAGAAGTTAGGATGGTTTTATCTTTGTAATTTCTTAGTTGTTGGATTGTGGTGGATGAGATGGGATTTGTTGAGAATGGGTTTTAATGGCTATTTATGTGTACTTCAGCATACTTCATTCATTCTCTCCCCCACCCACAACAGGCATCCAAGGTCAGAGAAGGAAATGCTATTATGAAATATAGATTTTTAAATATATTTTTTAAAATTCATAAAATGAATTTTATTGATGTTTTGTATTTAGGTTGGAATTCAGGTACAGCAGTTAGTTCCCATCAGCAAAACCACTTCGGCTCACTCAACAGTACAATCTGGACACTTACCTGGTGGATCGCATTCAGTTATTGATCTTTTTCATGTTCAGAAAGCAAAAAAGTGCTCAGAAGATGAACATAAAGAAGGTCAGTAAACTTTGCACTTTGCATGTATGATAATTATCAGCTCTGAAGAGCTCCTACACAGATTACCTTTTGGAAAACTTACTCAGTATCATACCAGTACAAGTTATTTAGTATAAAATGTCTAAGGATGGGTTTTGCTGCTGCAAATGAAAATGCTACAAGTAAAACTTGTTATAGAATTATTACAATAATTTTTAAAGTTAATAGTAAAAAAGGATACTTTCAAAAGGAAAGTGTTATAATTATGCTGTGTATTGTACAAACTATTTAGCAAAGAAAACTGGAAATTAACTTCACTGTATCGTGAAACTTCAGAGTATTTTTAACCATTAAATGATAATTCTGTATTTTGTTTTCATTTGTGTAGTGTTTGTGGCTGCTATGGACCTTGAAATATCTTCTGATTCAGGAACTTGTACTTTTCTCCCATCTCGCGGTACCCACCTCACATCTGGTCTCAATTCTAATGTTAATACTGAGTCTGCTGTCAAATGCAATGGTGTGCATTCTCCTATCAGTGTAAAATCCAGGCTTAATTTGAGTATTGAGGTTCCATCTGCTTCCCAGGTAAAACCCGAGAATGTAAAACATCTGCAATATATTGTAATAACTGAGATTATTTGTCTTACTTGGATAGAGCAAAAAAAATTACATTACACTTTTTAAATAAACAGAGCTCTTGTAGAGTACAATGCACACTAAGAAATTCTTATTGATGCAAAACTGTTTTGCCTTAATAAAAGGATTTTTTAGCAGCAGTTATTTGTAGCATAACTCCAAAAAAAACCCAAACCAAACATGTTTCCCTTCCCATTACTTACTAAAGGATCGGAATGGAGAAGACACTGAGGATGAAATATTAAACATTACCTTCCACCTTTCACAACCAAAGCTCAGAGCCTAATTAGAAAAAAACACGAAGTAAACTGCAGAAAAGCTTCCATCAGAGAAATTATACACATTCTATAGTTACTGCTCAATGTTTCTACGATGATGATGTGCAGATTTGTGAATTCCCTTTTCATATGTTTGCTCTGAAAATTGTTTCTGATCAGCTTAATCACTGATGAGTGGCTCAGGAAGAATTTTGACAAGTATTTTGTGTCTTTTTCTTGAAGACAGAACATTTAAATGTTTTCCATCCCTCTTTATGGCAGCAGTATTCTTTGCTACAGATGCCAATAAATGATAATCAGGTAGTCTTCTCCACAGAATTTCTTAGTCGTGTTCTATACCAGCGTTTAAATTACACTATAAATCTGTCTTCAGGCTTTAGTCAGTGAGAAGGGTCTAAACCGCAACTAGTCTTCCACTATCTCATAGTGACTGTGCTCTCAGTTTCTGCCTAAAAGAATATCAAACTTGGTTTTAGATTTGATTATTCATCTTCCTGTGTTTTTTCAAATTCTCTTCAAATAATGTTGAAGACACTTTTGTAACGGACACCACCTTTTTAGATGAGAGGAGGACAATCTTAATCTAAGTGAAATCTTTCTGTGAAGTTTGGGGGGGGGGGGTGTGTTCTGACACAGGAAGAGCCTCCATATTTCCATCCCCACATGTTATTCAAGCAGAAGTAGTCTATAATGGTCAACTGTGAGCAAGCTATGCTGAATTCTGTCAGTATTGTAGGTATAAGCAAATTTACATACTTTTTCTGTAAAAATCTGTAATTTTAATTTCTGTAATTTAAATCTGTAAAAAACCTTTGTTGATGTTCTGTTAACAGCTTTCCCAAATATTTATACATTTTTAGAAGCCAGTTATACTCTTGGCAGAGAACTGGTTTTTTCCATAATGCAATTTCCATGCTCTCTCAGGATCTAAAAGAAATTTGATTGAACAATGTGAAGTTCCATATACTCAGATTCTCCTATAGAAGAATATGTATGAACAAGTGAAAAGTGCACTAGCTGTGCCAAGCCAGTAATCTTTGTAAATCTGTGGTGACCTTATGGCATAATATGCTTGTCTTTCTGCTGTGGATCCATATTATAATATGGACTACAGTATGGGAATAGGGTACAGGGAAGGAGTGGTGAGAGTTAGTTCCATAGTGGTGTCTGTGTACTGTGTGCTAGGAAAGCAACACCAAGATATTTAACACTCAGGATTTCCAGAAAATTGTTTATACGTAGCAAATTTGGAATAAGAGAACAAGAACAGAATTTAGGATAAATAACTGAAGAGATTAACAATACTGATAACTTTCATCAAAACCTCCCAGTTACCATAGGCCAAGTATCTTTTCATAGATACTTGTAGTTCTTTATGAATCCAAAATCTGGTTGTAAGTTCCAAATTTTCTTCTTTGAAGTAGAAGAAAAAGTTTTCTGACACTGCTATGGAGTCTCATTTAGGAGAACTTAGAGGCAAACATTGGCATTTATCTATATGGTTTTACTCAAATTGTACTCATGAGAAAAATGATGCTGTAAATCTACTTGTCAGTTATATTCATTCTATCAGTTGTGCAGCTGTCTTTGTATATAGCAACTCCTAGGTACTGAGGAGTTATTTTAGTTGTTACAAATCGTAATTGGTGGTAAGTACCAATTACAGCAGGAAAAAATCTGAATCTGAAGCTTGTTTCATGTCTGACAGTATGCAAACATACACGATACCATTGAAGTAAATTAGTAATGTGCATCTTGGAACTATGTAAGGAAACAAAATAATTACTTAGTGCTTTCTACCAGACACCAATGTAGGGCTCATATCAGCTTGTTTTCTCTATAATTTGAACTCAGAATTTGAGTTTCTTATCACTAGAGAACACGGAACATTGTGAAAAGATGAAACTGAGAATTCGTATTTACAGAACTACTTAGTCTTAAACAATATTTTTACATCTTGCTGCTGCAGAGTGTAATTACCTGGTTCCCAAGTATGTTTGCCTACATAGATTTTTTTCTTTTTTAATTTTTTTTTTCCAAAATTCAAGGTCTATAGAACTAAGTTTTTGACTAAAATTAATTGTTGTATTCCTCAGAAAAATCTAAACGTTTTTCTGTATTTGTAGTTAGATAAGTCTGTGCTAGAAGCTCTGCCATCTGATCTCCGAGAACAAGTAGAGCAAATATACACCATTCAGCAAGGAGAGAATTACGGAGATAGCAAAAAAGAGCCAATCAATGGATGCAACACTGCACTTCTGTCACAACCAGTTGGAACAGTGCTTTTACAAATACCAGAGCTCCAAGAACCAAATACCAATATGGGAATTAATGTGATAGCTTTGCCAGCTTTCTCACAGGTAGGATGCTTGTGGAGTATAAATGAACATTGACTTTCCACCTTTAGGAAGAGTTAAAAGCTTTTTCTTCAGACAGCATTACTAGAATCTGTGACTTAGCAAAATTATTTATGGTCCTTTAATATCTTAAAAAGTCTGTGCTTCTAAATGTAACTAGAATGATAGTATTTATTAAAGATTTATAGTCATCAGTATGATGTGTTTCGTTGTTGTTTAATGTAAAACTTCCTCATTTGCACTTTGCTTTGCAATCCAGTGTGTAAATAGCCCTTTTTCTGCATTGCAGCTGAGTTACACTGCACCATCAGTCTGAAGCAGTCTTAAAATCTGCTTAGCTAGTCACAGGAGACTCGCTCTATTTAAATGGATGCTTTGATGGTGTAAAGCCAACCTGTACTAGCTTCTGTAGATGTTGTTTATATTCCATTCCTGGGAGGAAGGCAAGCATGGCGAAAGATTCCACATATCCCCTAATTTTTAAGTGAGCTCATAGAGAGCATGTCCAGGATGAGGAAAGTACAAAGTTATTTCTCAGAATATGGGCCTGAAGGGGGAGCAGGCAGCAGTAATGATGCTTCTGATGATATTCTGCCCTCCAATCCAAGACGGTGCTAAACAAATAAAGGATCAAAAAAATGTAAAAATCAAAGACTGTATATCTTGCACATGCATCATTTAAAATAGAACAGTATTTTTATTTTTAGATTTGCTTCATTGTTCCATTGCTGTTCTCAAATGAACTGATATCTCCTGCTCAGATTTATAGAGAGATATTTGTTTCTGTTTCGAAGACATAATGCTGCATAGGTGGCAAACGATCCAGAGAAAACTAGACAGAAATTCCTGATCTGTTTTTGGTAAATAGTAATTAATGCATAATTGTTATTTAAAAGATATGTAGTCTGTTCTACTACTAAAATTTCTTCATCTTCATTCAAGTTCATTGGTTCAAAAACCAGTTCTGTCAATTTTTATTCCTGAACTGCAAAGTTGAGTTTCACCTGTGGGAGATGCTGTGCGAAAGGAGTATGAACTCTCCATGCCCCAGCTGTTTTAAACGATGTAGTTATACGCATTCACAATCAAGAGTTTATCTTGGACTTGTGTGTTAAATTATGCTTTAAAGTACACCACTGTGCACTTATTGTACCACTCAGTGCTTGTTTTTTCAGGGTAAATTTTAACTGCACATGGCTTTCTATATAAACTATGTTTAGATTATGTTTATGCGTAATCTTTCTGTTAATTATGTAGTTGAGAATTGATTGTTATTTTTTTTATAACAGCATTACTTCTTGAAATTGTCATAGAAATAACTAATTTACACCCTCAAATGCGCTGCTTTTCCTGTCTCTATCTCCTAATCATTTTGTGACTGTTACTTCATCCAAAATTGTCAGCTTACCAGAGCAACTTTTTTATCTGAAGATGCAGTTCGAGAAGTGTTGACTGCTTCTATTTATTTGTCAGGGATATCCATACTGTCTTAGAATACCTTATGCTTGTACTCCAGATTCTCTCATCTTTGAGAGAGAGAGAGAGAACTAAGACTTACAGTTTTCATTTTCTGAGCTAGGTCCAATTTTAATCACTAGAATAATATGGTTGAATAGCTTCCTTGGGCTTGGAGAAAAAAAATGCTAAAATCATTTATCAATATGGGACGTTTTTTCTGTGTTAAAATCAAAGATGAAATTAATGAATAACATCTTTGTCTAAAAGTAGTTCAACACATTTTTATTATTATTAAAATGTGTGGGAGTGTGTTGTATTGAGTGCACGCAAACATTTAAGATTACTTACTTTCAAATGATGCAGTGAACTAAGTAATAGATTTTAGATGTAGAAATATTGCGAGCCACTCCACATTGAGGACTATAGCTACATCCACACAGCAGGTGTAAATGATGCCTTGCCATCTTTTTGTAGCTTAAATAGGTTTGGTTTCCAGCCCTTCATTGCTTTTGTCTGAACTGTTGGGATTATGACCAGGTGCCAAGTTAATTGGCTGATAGTGACTTATTCATTGCAAAACATGTGGGAAAATATCCTTTTGGCAAGGTTCTCCCATAAAAAGAATCCTGATACGTTGCATTCATGTCTATCAGCTGCTGAAGTAATCTTAAAATATACAAGAACTGTATGTCTCTGTAAGCAGCTGAATAAGATAGGATGCAAGAATTAAAGATTGAAGATGCTTTGAAATGAATGATATTTGTGGTAGTGGAGTGAATTATTGGTGGCAAATTTGCACCCCATCCTTATATTAACATGGAATAGATTACTTCTATTGAACTTTGTACAGCACATCAAAAATACCGATAGCTGCATGCTGAGGTGATACATAAATTTATGAAATCAGGAGTCTCCATAATGTGAATATGATACAGCTGTTAGGACACTCTGGCTAGGCAGTAAAATACCCGAAACTCCAGTTAGTTAGTGTAGAGTTCATATGAACTTGACTAATGGTTCTTCTGACTGAATTTTTGTATTATACTTTCAGAGGACAGTGATAAGGGGAATAACAAAAACATGTCCAGTTTCCCTGTACTGCATTATTTCTGCAGGAATTATGAGGTGGTGCTCACAAAATAAGTGTTTTACTAATAACAGTTTAATTAGTACATATTTTGTCTGGTGAAAAATTTGTGTTGGCACACAGAGTTCTATAAACAGAAAAAATGTGCTAAATTGGTGAGTTTTACCTGTGGGAGCATATTTATATTTTTATCTGTATATTTTAGACATCATGTGTGTGAATAGCATAGCTTACCTTCCTGACAGAAGGTATGTATTTTGGTTTAAAAAAAAAAAAAAAAAATCTCTGAGAAAAGTAAGAGATTACTTTTAATATGCATGCACAGTGACATATAATAAATACAATATCTCAAATAATGGCAGAAATTTTATTAGGTCCTTAGAACAGTAATAGTAGTTTCAAATACATTTTTGTTTGTGCACATCTCCAGCTTTTACCACTGAAATGAAGGGCACTCATCCACTGGATAGATTTAATCCTCTAAATGATAGATTTGCTTTTTTGAATTCGATTTTGAAGATTGAGCTGAAAACTCTGTCCAGTCATACTGGGAAACTCAGAATACAGGACTACCCTGTCACTAATTTGCTACTTCAGGTGCACAGAGCCAGAAGATAACTGATAATATATGACATTTTATTTTGTCTAGATAAGTTTGTATGGCAATTGGCAGCAAATTATTTCCTATCTAGAATTCACACCCCTAGGTCAGTGGGAAGGGACTGTCTTTTTATCAGTCAAATAAGGAGCAAGCAGCTGTGGGAGAAAGAAACCCTTTTGCACTTTTTCTGAATATGAGTTAGCTGAACTTGTGCTTCCTGAACTTAAAGAAGCCAAACTATTTCCAAGTATATCTTGTTTGAGGAGTGCAGCGGCTTCCAGGAAATAGAAGTGTCAAAAGAAAAGGAGAAACATAAGTCTGATTGTCGCAGTGTTTGAGTTTGGAAATTCGAAAAGGAGCATTCTGAGTTAGCTTAATTGTGTTTTAACGTAGCTTTATGGTATGTCAGTAGGTGAATAAAGATGATAATGAATAAAGTAGATGAATAAAGGTGGTTAGTGTATTATAGGCCCATAAATAGTAATTTTATGAAATAATTAGAGCATTAAAAGGAAAATTTTATGGGTTTTACAAGCCAAAGTACATGAAGAACCTGTACAACATGTTTTGCAGTGTTTCGTTTATTTATTTGTACTTCGCATAAAATGTAAATACCGTTGAGTGATCTAGAGGAAAGCAAGTGGTTTCACTGATAAATTAATTGAATGAATCTTTCGTTGCTGTTTAGGTGGACCCTGAGGTTTTTGCTGCGCTACCTGCTGAGTTGCAAGCAGAGCTGAAAGATGCATATGATCAAAAGCAAAAGCAATCAGAGCAGCAACCTGCTAACACTCTTGGTGAGTATGTGTAGTCATACAATAGTTTTGTGTAGGAGTTCTTAACTACTCAAAGATACTTATGCAACCCTAAATAACAATCTTGAAAGTATGAGTAAAGCTTCTGTGAAGATGCTGTGTTAAATTGAATTTCTGCATTTATTTTTGACAGACTGTCAGTTACAGCCAGCTGTGGTCCTGTTTTGCAAACAGATGCCTAGCTTTACTGAGAGGGTAATTAATTCAATTCATTGGGACTGTGGCATTGAACTTACCCATGTCTATCTGCAGAATCGAATTTAAACTTGATATGTCTTGTGATTTAAAGTATTGCATCTTCAATACATAAGTTAGTTAAACTGTGTTCAAGTAGCATTCTCATGGTTGCCTAAAACCCATAGCACTGACATGGGTTTCAGACAACTAAGAGATACAATCTATCTCATTGTGTGTCTGGTGGTCAGATGGTTTTACTCTGTGCTGATCACCCAGCTCCCCATTCTTTGGCCAGTCAAAAGAAATGCAATTAATTCCCTGGCCAAGTGCTTTGTCATAAAATAGGTTGGAAATGTCATTGGGTTCATTGCCAGTTAAATACTTCATTATTATAATCAAACCTTGGTTTGATAAAAGCCATTTGGGGGCATTTTCCTTCTGGTTTTGCTGGTAACCACTGATGGGGAGGCTGATTGTGAATCTAGGTGGGACAGTGCTCGGACTGAGGTGAAGCAATTTTTCTAGTAAGCTTCAGGTTTCACCAGCTGCTCATATTCAAGCACTGAAGTGCTTGATATTAAAAGCCTTATGAATAGTTGAGTATCCTCTGAGTACACTTGATGTCTGGCAATGCTTTTCCAATACCTAAAACATTGCCCGTATTTGGAATGGCGTGTGAGTGTTAGGATGCTTTACTTAGGTTATGTTCTCCCAGTTGAACCATTGATTTTTTTTTTTTATGGAAGGTACTGAGTCCCCCTTTTCAATGGAAAATTATTAAATTTTAAATGTATCAGCCACTGACTGTTCCTGTGTTTCTCAGTGTCAAAAAATCCATTTCTACACCTGAAGCGTGCAACAATGAAAAATAAGAAAAAAACCAGGAAAAAAAATGCAGTCAGTCCTGTAAAAAAGATTCAGAGTCCTTTGAAAAGCAGGCTCGTTGGAAGCCCTACAAAAACCACACTGGCTACATCTGGAAGCCCACAGAAGTTAATGGATGGTTTCTTGAAACAAGAAGGAGCAGCTGCTCAGGTAATTTTAACACTAACAGCTTCTGATAAGCTTTGCCTGTTTCTTTAGGCTTAGTCCAAGTTCACTGATGTAGTTTGGTTTCTTTACTGGCTTCTCTACTAAACACTTAACTGTGCATAGATATGGTGTTACCATGTTCGTCACACTGAGCATTATCAACTTTTATGTTTGGAGCAGCCAGAAGCAGTTCCATCAACTTCAGATGCTTCGGGCCCATCAGCTCTGCAGACTGAACAGTCAGGTTCTGTTAGGCCACAAGCACCCAACTTAGCTGGAGCTGTGGAATTCAACGATGTGAAGACATTGTTGAAAGAATGGATTACAACTATTTCAGGTAAGGGTTGTCATGCTAGTGATGATTGTGCATCACAAGCAAAACTTTTTTTTTTTTTTTTTTTTTAAGCAGGCTGTTTGTTCCCTCACTTTTCCTTCCACTGGTTACCTTTCTCAGTAATCTTGAAGTTTTACAGCCTCAGTCTTACTGTAACTTGATTCTTCCCACTGCGTTGTTTACTCTGGGTTTTTTGCCAGCTCCTATTTCTTGCTTAATATCATGAAAAACTACCTCCTCTCTCTTCAGCCCATTTGTCAGTCCCTTGTCTTATGTCTTGATGCTACTTGTGTGGGAGGCTCTCCTTTTTTCTATCCAACATGTTAACAACAGCTAGAATGAAAGCTATTGAAAGGGAAAGATGTCATTTTAAGAGGCAAAGGAATGCAATTTGTTGCAAAATAACTACTGGAAAGAATTATAGAATAAAGTTTAAAAGTGTGGCACTATTGCTAAATTGTGATTGGAATTTTAACGTTTTGTCAATGCAATACCTTAATATCTCAGGTCTCAGGACCTGTGAGATCCTTCATACCTTGGATATTACTGTTCTCCTAAGAGTTTCAAAATAGCCATTCAGTTCTAATTCCCTATTTCTCTTCCCTTGGTTAATACAAGATTGGCTGTCATTTGTTCTTACTGAAAAAAAGCCAACAGAAAAGTTCTATGAGACAGATTTCAGGACCTTGCAGTCCTTTTGTATATACAGCTTGTGATGCTGGGGAGAGGTACGGGCATGAAGCAATTGTCAGACCAGCCCCTGCTGCACTAATACTGCAGAGTTTCTGTAAATTATTCTATGATTATCTTCTAAGTACACTTCAATAAAAGCTCTCTTTTTTTTTACAGATCCTATGGAAGAAGACATTCTACAGGTTGTGAAATATTGTACTGATCTAATAGAGGAAAAAGATTTGGAGAAGTTAGATCTGGTGGTTAAGTACATGAAAAGGTAGCTAATTTTCTAGTACTTGTAACATTTAAACTGTTTCTGTGAGCATTTACATACTAGATGCTTTAATGTGAGGCCACAAGCCTGTTAGACATCACATCAATGAGTGTAAATACTTTTCCCCTGAATTTTTTCCCCCCAAATTGAAGGAGGTTGGGAGAGAAGTTGGGCAGATAAAGTGGACAATTTGTGAAAAATTAATATTAGCATTCATGTTGGCTATGAAATCTTTTGTTTCCAGACAAAAGAGATAGTTCTTGTCATCATTGTCCTTCATCCTGTTTTCATAAATTTTTCATATCACCATAGATGTTTCCTTTGATTTCATTCTCCTGCTGCATCCAGGTCCTGTATCACCCCTCCAACCTATTAAATCCCTTTTTATTATTTAGTTATTGTGCTCCTGATGCTCTTCCCATGAGTCAGGAGACCCAAGTTCCATTCATGATTCGCTCACTAACTGATAATTAACTATATAGCTCAGCTTTTCACGTCTCAGGTCTGGGAAGTGTTTATTTCACAGAACTAATCAACACCCAAAAGGCTTACAGCAGTGTAAAAACTTTGCTATGCTCTTGTATTATGGGCTGTCTTTGGACCTCAGAAAATGCAAAACACACAGTGCAATTCACTGTTTTGTAGAATGCTGTATAGTAAATTCTTTATAAAACTTTTCAGAAAGCATCCCGTCCCATTCCTGGTCCCTGTATCTGAGATTTGCACTGGTGGCATTGTCTCTTCAAAGCCTGTTAACCATCATGGGACAAGGAACTGGGAGTTGGACAATACACAGTTGTTAGTATGATGTTGATGTTAGGTCTTCCAAAGCTGTAGTGTGGTTAACACTCTGCTGTCCTTTAACAGTGATCTATAGGGCATTTTGAGAGTACAGAGCTGCTGTGTTTTCCTTGGGCATTTCCTTGATTTGCTTCTCGTAGCAGCTGAATGATGGAGGTAACTCATAGCTGTCTGGGGGCTTCCATTATTTGGTTCCATGTTTAGCAATAAAACAATGTAGTGCTCCCAAAACCTAGAATTTACATGTCTTAATCACCATTGGTATTCATTGGAAGAAGAAAGTAGCACATATGTCTTGGAATGAGGCAGGAGAGGTCAGAATCCAGAAGCCTGCCTTTTCTTATTCTTTGGGATGAGGTTGATAGAAGGTCCCCATTTTAGTCACAGGCTCACAACCACTGTGAAACACTCACTTTTACGAGTTGGTGCAACACCATTCAAATCAGAAATTTCACCGTTGAAGGGCAGAGGAATCTGCCATTAGATAAGACTTGGTGTGCCAGAAGATGTAGGGCTTTACCAAGATCAAATCAAAATACCATTCATCATTAACTGGTGTGATCTTTTCCAGTATGAAAACTAAAACTTTTTTTAGAAAGGACTGGTTCTGTAATGGTAACTTTTTCCCTCCTCTTCTCTTCCCCCTCCAGATTAATGCAGTCATCTGTGGAATCAGTTTGGAATATGGCGTTTGACTTCATTCTTGACAATGTTCAGGTAGTTTTACAACAAACTTACGGAAGCACATTAAAAGTTATCTGAACTTGTAGTAAAGAGCTTGGTGAGAGCCTGGAGCTCTCTGCTAGCTGTGCCATAAGTGCTTGTGAGGTATTTGCAAAGTGCATGATAGTAATGCCCTGAGTTTTTATAATTTCAAATTTCTTTTTAAATAACAAAGTGTTTTGTACATTTCTTTTCAGAAAGTGCCAAATTTGTCAGTATTGCATGTAAATAATTGTGTTAAAATTCTTTTATTGTAGTATAGAATCTATTTACAAAATGTTTGTTTATAAAGTTTTATGGATTTTTACAGTGAAGTGTTTACAGTTGTTTAATAAAGAACTGTATGTATATTTTTGTACTGATTCTATTTTGTGATGCTTCAGTTTGAATGTCACCAACTCCTTTTATTACAGCCACAGCTTCCATTCATTTCACAGGTGTACACAGTGACAGTGCCTCAGCATGCGTAGGAGACTGTTGTACCTTCACCTACCTGTTCTCTATTTCTTCTCCGCTGGCTTTATTGAAGATTTTAAGCCAAGGGAAGGATATTGGCTCCTTTTCAGTTTCATCCTTTAAGGACAGAAACTGGTGTGGCCCAGCCACTTCCAGAGTATCTGTAGTGTTGGCTGAAGCGTAATTGCTCTGAGCTCTCTGTGTTCAGGTGTTCTGTTGCCTCTAGGGATGCATGCTTGGGGGTGAAAACAAATGGAGGGCTTTAAAGTTACCCAAAAGCAGTGCTGTAAAGGAGCTAGGGAGTAGCTAACATGGAGTGCTGTTTAAACCTGTGTCAGTCCCCTCTATTGCTCCTGCTAGGAATACAGCCATGTTCCACTCTTAAAATGCCCTGGTTCTGCCCAGCCTGTGACAGGTTCTTCCTTTACCAGTTGGGTTCTAGTGAGTAGGATAAGTCTTTCAAATGTGGGTATGCACCTGAAATAAACTGCTTTCTCTGTCCATAGTAGGGAGGGGGTTTGCTTGCACCTTAACAGTTTGTGTTCTGGGCAAGTTTGCTATTTCCAGATGTCCACTGGCCTCATGCAATACTAGGCCCTGTATACTGAAGCAAGGCTGTGCAGGTGTCTGGAAGAATGAAGAACAGATGAAGAAAAGCCAGGTGGTAAGAAAAAAATCTTTTCCTTTTCTGAAGAAATGATACAGGGGTGCAGGGGGAGTGGGGAGGAAAATCAGAAGTACCCCACATAATCCTGTATGGATGTGGGCCTGCCTGGCTGTAGAATTGGAAGCTTAAATGCAAACTGAAGAGAGCCCTGGAGCAGGACGTGCACCACCAGCTTAGCTGGAAGTATCTCCATTACCGCAGGGTGGGAGCTGCTGCTCTCAGATCAGTTACCCCTGATGGTGCAGCTGGAGCAGGGAGTGCTCTGCCAGCAGAGAGCACAGCAGTGATAGCAGACTTTAGCTTTGGGTTGTGCCCTAGGCTTCCCTTGTAATGTGCACTGGGAGAGGCGAAGGATGAGGGAGGGGCAGTAGCTGTTGTTTCCCTCCAGTTCAGTAAGACTTTTCTTAGTATCTCCTGGAACATCCTCATGGACAAGCTGATGAAGTACAGGCTAGAGATGGGGAAGTGGATTGGAAAGTACCTGGGCAGGCAAGCTCTGGGCATGGTGATTGGTGGCACAGAATCCTGTTAGAGGCCAGTCCCAAGTGGTGGAGCCCCACAGTCAGTACCCAGTCCAGTCCTGTTCTGCTCTGCACCTCTGCTAGGATGGGGGGGAGGGGGAGCAGTGAGCATCCTTAGCAAGTTTGCTGATGACACAGGGTTGGCTGACATGGCAGAGGGCTTTGCTGCATCCAGGCTGGAGATACAGGCTAGTGGGCATCTCTACACTTCTCCTTGTGGCATTTTCTAAGTTCTACACCCAGATAGGAACCACTCTAGGCACAGGGGCCAACTGGCCAGAGAGCAGCTCTGCAGATAAGGCGCTGTGGTCTAGGTGGGGTGCCTGAGCTAAGTTTGAACCAGCAGGACACCCTAATGGCTAAGACCACCAACAGCCTTCCAGGCTGTGTGAGGAAGAGAATACCACTGGCAGGACCATGGAAGAACTTCTTCCTCTCTGCTCAGTATTGGTGAGACAGCTGGAGTGCTGGGTCCAGCTCTGGGCATGCAGAGCAATGCCAAGACATGGCCACAAAGTTGCTGAAGGGCGTGGAGCTTCTCTCATAACTACAGGGAGAGGCTGAGACAGCTGGGACCGGTCAGCCTGGAGAAGAGAAGGCTCAGGGGATCTCTTTTCTATAAATACTTGCTGGGGGAGTAAGGGAGACCAACAGCTGCTTCTCTGGGGGGGGCAAGTGAAAGGGCATGAGACAGTAGACACAAACCAGTGCCTTAAATACCCCACATGCTCCGCACCTCCCTGGAACAGGTTGTGGTGATTCAGTGGAGATTCTCAAAACACAAGGAGGCACAGTCCTGGGCCACCTGCTCTGACTGCCCTTACCCTGAGCACAGGAGACTTTAGGCTTGGTGACTGCAAGAGGTTTTTTTCCAGCCTTTGGCCAGTGTGATAAGGTAAGACTGATTTTTCCAGGTCTGTTTGTTAACACACCTGGTGGTAGATTGGCATCCATTTGTAGATCCGTATCTTCAGGGAGAAGGAACTTACCGGAGTGGAGCTACCTGGTTTCTCCTGCTTCTCCTTTGGGTCTTTCAGAGCCCCTTTAGTTGCTGCTTTGAAGCTGTGTCCTCCCCTTTAAAGAAACAGGTGTGCAAACTTCACATAAGAATGAAGTTGCTGAAATTCAAGCAGGTACTTGAACAGTTTGGTTTAAGGGGCACAGCTCAGGTTGTGCAGGCGCTGTGTGAGGCATGCCTGAAACCAGCATCAGTCATGTGTTAAAAAAAAGGACTCCCGGTATTCATAAACTGAGTGAGGCCATTTGCAATTGTTTTTTCACTATGTACAACAGGTATGTGCTTTCTTAAAGCTCCTCAGAATCATGGGATGGTTTGGGTTAGAAGGGACCTTTAAGTTCACCCAGTTCCAACACCCTGCCATGGGCAGGGACACTTCTCACCATCCCAGGCTGCTCAGGGCCCCATCTAACCTGGCCTGGAACAGTTCCCTGAGCAACCTGTGCCAGTGTCTCACCAACCTCATGAATTTCTTCCTAATCACAGTATAGCAAGGCTGGAAAAGACCTCCGAGATCATTGAGTCCAGTCTATGACCCAACACCAACACCTACTTGTCTAAACCATGGCACTAAGTGCCTCATCCAATCTTTCCTTAAACACCTCCAGGGACGGTGACTCCACCACCTCCCTGGGCAGCGCATTCCAGTGGCTGATCACCCTTTAAGTGAAGATTTTTTTTTCCTACTGTCAAGCCTAAACCTCCCCTGACAAAACTTGAGACCATGTCCTCTTGTTCTGTCACCAGTCACCTGAGAGGAGAGACCAACCCCTGCCTGACTACAACGCCCTTCTAGGTAGTTGTAGAGAGCTATAAGGTCTCCCCTGAGCCTCCTCTAGGCTAAACAACCCCAACTCTCTCAGTCTGTTCCCAAAGCAGAGGTGCTCCAGCCCTTTGGTCTTTGTAGCCCTCCTCTCAACCCATTCCAACAGTTCCCATACTCTTCTTAGGCTGGGGATTCCAGAGCTGGACACAGGACTCTAGGTGGAGTAAGAAGGGAGAATCACTCCCCTTGACCTGCTCGACCACACATTACCAGCTCACTTGGAGCTTCTCATCCTTCTCCACAGCGCTGCTCTCTAGTGAAGGTGTAAGTCCCACAGCAGCAACCTGCAAAGATGGCACAATCCTTTTCCCAGAATTTTTACCTATAGGAAGAACACTCCTCCACAGTGGAGGAAACAATCAAGAATATGTCAAGACCACAGTGTTTGACATCCAGGTTCTTAAGAACTTCTTTTATTAGTGTAGGTTTCATGATTGCATAGTTTGCAAAAGAAAATGGTAACAATTAAATGCATTCTCCTCACTGTGATCATTCTGTTCTAAACCACTGACACACCCAGCAGTGGGGAGTTGCACCACACACAAACCATCCTGAAAAGGTCTTTTGCAATGGCAAGTTTCACAAATTCTAGTAAGTTAAACCCCATTGCCAAAGGAGGGAAGTTATTAAATGTTCCTTTGTAATGGAGTCCAGACAAGCCCAGTTATAAAATTCACATCTTCCCAACAGGAAAAAAAAAACCAAACAATCTAAGTGACAGAAGAAATCTGACCAAACTGCTTATTGCAAGTTTAATTCCTGATGCTAAAAGTCTCAGCTGTGTGATAGATCTTTCATCAATTCTGTTTCAGCTTGTGGTTTTGAATCAAGTGTTTGTTTAGCTGCTCTCAGCATGAGCTACAAGGAGAGAGCCTGATGAGACAGGTCAAGCTGGCATTGTAAGCAGGGAACCACAGGGAAAGGAGGAGTAGGAAAAGGCTGGGATTACAGATCAATTTCCCATCACCATAAACAAGGTTAACCAAACACTTTGTGAGTTCGATCGGTCCCATGGCATCATATGATTCAACAGCTTAGATGCAGCATCCACAGTCACCGCTTGCTTCCAGACAACTGTTTGGCAGGTTCTTACCACAGCTCTGAGCAGCAGCTGGAGAAGGGGTGCCATATCCTAAACTCCTCCCAGCAGAGCCCCTCTGGGTGCTGGGACTTGGCAAAGACCTGGCCTGCAACACCAGTGCTTTAGGAACAAGGTAGATGTGAGCCACCACGATCATCACCAGCGTGCACTTCAGAAGGGGAAATGAAGCCAGAGGAAGAAACAGCTTTGAAGCAACAGCGTTGCTGGGATGTGCCTCCATTACCTCGCTCAGCATAGAGGGAAGCCTCCCTCTGGCACTTCCACACCTGTCACAGCCCATGAAGTGAAACTCTTGTTTATGGAAGCAAATTGTAAAACAAATGGGCTACTGCATCCATCTCCTTTATTTGTGGCTCTGCATTATGATTACAGGTTGACTTTCATGAACTGTACAAGCAGAAAGAGGCAGCCAACTATGCTTTACATCATGGTTTCACACAAAGCAAATACAGAAGTAGCCAATGGCCTAATTTTCTATTTAAAAAAATTCTAGTGGCACAAAGCAAGAAGAATGTTGGAAAAAAAATAGTCAAGGGAAGAGGTGTGCATAAATAAAGAAGTACTTCTCACATCAAAAAATGTCCCAAGAATCACAAAGTCTGCAGAAGCTTGGTTAATCAAATACTGCAGTACTGATCTCATCAGTATAAAAGTGAAAGAGCTTTAGTTCTGTAATAAAAATTCAATTTATTTTATTTTATTTTGGAGATAGGGAGGAAAGGAAAGAGGGTGGAAGGAAGGTGTAAGAGAAGGAAGGGCAAACTTTAAAACAGCAGCCAGTCTCAGGAAGGGCAGAAGGAGAAGTGAACAGGCACATTGGAACCATGGGAACATGTAAATTGACCACTGTCAAACCAGTGTAAATTTCTTGGTTTCTCATGGAAAACATTTTATCCACATTATTTTCCTCCCAAACACACATCCAACACTGTCTTCAATATAGGACTTTGTTGGTAACATTTAGAACAGGAATAGTGTGCTTATTCCTGCCTCCCCATTGCTGTATAAAGTGATCTAGATGATTTCAAACACTTTCTTCAGCTCTACTATAAGCTGCCAGTCAGACTTCTGCATCTCATCCCTGAACCAGTCCTTCAGAGCATCGATAGACTGACGGCTGATCTGCAACACACAAGGTGAGCCCATCAGGAACACACATCCACATTAACGAAGGCAGCTTTCAGGGATTTGGGAGCAATTAATCTAAAGAAGGGGTGGCAGTTTACACAGCAGGAAAGCCCACTCTAATCTCAGTTTTGCTACTGAGCTGCTGCAGGACCTGTCCCATCCATTGCTAATCTTTTCTCCTTGCATCCCTTACCTGGTCTTCATAAACTGCAGCAGCACAGACTGTTTCTTACCTTGTGTGGTAAGGCAAGAACCTCTGACCAGAGAGGATCTCCTGGTTCCCACAGCACCAACACCACTTCCTAGTTCCCAACCACAGGCCCTGCAGCTCCACAGGAAAAGCCCCTTTGGCTGTTCACCCCTCACCTGTGGGTCCATGCCCACAGCATGTGGGTGGTGGAGGGTTGTACCACAGGGTAACTGAAGGAGTCAGGGATGCGCAAAGCTGTGGCTTTGCCTCCAAGAGCAGAAAACTAAGCAAGCAATCATCTCCTCAACTAAAGTTGGAGTCCCTGAATCGGAGCCACCGAAGTATTGCTGGTTTTGGCTCAATTCCAGCAGCAGGCAGACACGATTATGCTGCAGTGGCACAGGGCACTGCTGAACTGCTCCGAGCACAGGCTTCAAACAGCCAACAGCTGATTTACAGCATTACCCTCTGGGGTGCAGGAAGCTGCCAGGTGTGTTTGGCTGCTGAAGCACATCCCGATGGGCACCACTACCAAACTCAGAGCACAGCTATGGAGGAGCTCAGCTGAACAGCACCACCCAAGAACCCTTTCAGGTGTCTGTAAGAGCTTTTATTCTGGCCTGTTTATCAGGCTTCAAGCAATATTTCCCTTTCAAGCAAACTACTGCTATGCCATAAGCCCTCTCCAAAAGCTCTTACCTTACTGACAAGGATATCTGTTGCTTCAAAATGCCGTCCGTACATTTTCGGCGATTCACCAGGAATAGGTTCTATTTTAACACACACTTCTTGTCCTTTTTTTGCAACCTCCACTGGTTTGTGGTTTATTTCAATACTTGTAACTATTCCAATATCAACAAACTGTAATGCAATAAAGAAGCTGTAATAACACACATACACAGGGTCTCTGCACACATGCTCTGCTCCAAATCCCTGCTCCAATGGAGGACTGCACCCATGAAGCAGCCACCTCTGAGCTGGCAAAGCAACAGAGAATGCACGGTAAGTGCATCATACTGAAAAGGACAGCGACATCAAACCATCCATAGTTTTGTCTGGGATATCAATTTGTCACTGCTTAAAATGCCTGGAATTGACTTCCACCCCCTTAGTTACCAGGAATGAAAATTTTTCTTGTTACTTTATAACCCAACCCAGCAGCTGCAGCAAGGGAAGCAGAGAGGCACCCTGCAGCCATGCCATGCTTCCTGCAGGGCCCTGCAGCAGTCAGTCACAGAACAACCTGAGTTGGAAGGGACCCACAAGGACCATCGAGTCCAACTCCTGTCCCTGCACAGGACAACCTGAACAACTCACACTGTGTCTGAGTGCACTGTCCAAATGCTTCTTGAATATTGTCAGGCTTGGTGCCGTGACTGCTTCCCTGGGGAGCTGTTCCAGTGCTCCACCACCCTCTGGGTGAAGAACCTTTTCCTAATGTCCAGCCTAACCCTCCCCTGGCACATCTTCCTGCCATTCCCCCGGGTCCTGTCATTGGTCACCAGAGACAAAAGCTCAGCAGCTGCTCTTCCTCCTCCCCTTGTGAGGAAGCAGTGAAGTGCTATGTCCCTGCTATGGGTCAGAAGGCTGTGCCCCACCACAGGATCCATCAATGGGCAGCAAAGAAGATGGCTTGTTGCCAGGCTTGACCTGTAAGCCTGAATCCCATCTCCTGCCAGAACTCTACACTGGGGAAAGGCATGCAAGCAGTTCCTGGTGCACCATCCCAGGAACAAACCAAGTGCATCAAACACCCACCGGGAAGAGGTGCTTACTTACATTTTTGCTGGGTACACACATGGGAGTCCCCTGTTTCACCTGGCCGGCCTCCACAACCACTCCCATCACGATCGGGTCACGAGAGTTGAAAATGAACTGAGGGAGTATTTTCATCTTGCAAGGGAATACTGCTATGTGCCTGGAAGATGACAAGGAAGAGGCATTTGGAAATAGATACTGGAACAGCATACACAGCATTAACAGTTCTGCCTTCTCCCACACTTCTGGGCATTTATTCTGGAAGTGTCACTTAAGAAGAAATCAAGCAGGAAAAAAACCTCTTTTCTAATCTTGCTAATTCTGGTCAATACTTGATCTTCAAGAGCTCCAGGAAACAATAACGAAGCATGGCCAGCATGGATTTTGATGGGCTTAGGCAGTGAACTAAGACCAAGACCAAAGGAGGAGGAATGTTACAGGATAATTACAGTTTCAGAAGAACACAAATACAGAAATATTACTGCCTCACTCTACTACAGGGACACCAGAAATTCAAGATTTTTGTTTATAAAATGAACAAATACGATCAAATGCTGAAGTAAAGGAACTCAAATTGAATTCAGTGTGAAATTAAATATATTCTCATTTTTCTGTCCTCACCTTACTGAGGGTCACCCAATGACACAGACTCCAAAAATTAATTTTGTGTCCCTATACATGCTTAAATGATTGCATATTCCTGTTACTGCGGTCAGAGTTAAGCTCTGTACACTGAAATTGCATAAATACCAAAGAACAGAATCCTAATCCCTTCAGGTTTTTTTTCTTAACTCTGCCAGACCAACCCATCTGTCACAAACCAGGAACAGAAGCCAAGTACATAGAGCAAACCTTAATAAGCGGGCTCTGTATTACACAAGAGCTTTAGCTCAATCTTGTAACTGCTTCACAGCTCCCACCTTACTAAAGCCTAATCCCAGATGTAAACAATTAGACTGGGGTACTGAATTCTTCAAAACTACCAATTTACTGTCCTATCCTCCACCCCTTCTCTTCCCTTCCATCAAAGCTACATGATAAACAATAATATGGGAACAAGAAGTCAAATGCAATTTCATTTACAATGTGATAATAGAGGTACTGTTATCTAGGAAGCACGCAGAATACGGTTGCTCTTACTTGAATTCTTCTTGTTTTTGCTTTTTGTAGTCTTGTCTGTACTTTGTGAAGGCATCAAATAAGTGATAAATTATTTCAGCACTAAAAATTCGTACTCCTAAACTGTCAGCCATTTCCTGTGCATCACGTTCAATCCTCACGTCAAATGCTAGAATGACTGCGTACCTGGAAGTAAAAACAAGGCAACCACTTTACTTGACAAAGCACAGGACTGAGAGGGGGGCCTTCCTGAAACACCATCACACATCTATCAGCATAGGAAAGCAGAGAAGTTACTCACTGCGGGTCATGCTCCAACATAACTGATGCCTTCATAACGTCTTTTTTATGGACGGGACCTATGTTAATTCCTGAATACTGTTGAAGAAAAAAAGCCACAGGCAGCGGTCACTATCTTTCCGAGTCAAAGGGAAACAGTTAGCAACTCAAAGGTAGCAAAACCACCATAGGACACAGCACGAAAGTACTTACTGGCACTTCTGATGTTTTAAGAAATTCAAGTAATGCTTCTAAAGACCCTAAAGTAGAAGCCTGGACATAAACTCCTTTCTCTTCTAATTTGATTGCATTCAGTGTTTGCTTCAGTTCATGTATTAATTCATCCTTTAGGAGAAAAAAAAGCAAGGAAAAAAAGCAAGTGTTAGTTCTATTGCTATTTATGCCTCAGAGTGCAAAGTCTTCCTGCCCATGAGCTGCTGGAAGGGTGCCATACGGATAGTACCAGGTTACAGACCTGCAGCACAGACCATGTTCGGCCCTGTGATGCGTTGCTGCTTGTTTCTGGAATTAGAAAAGTCTGAACTGGGCAAGACTTGAGGATTTTGCAAGAAGGTAGCCATGTAACACAAAGCAGATGCCCCTCTTGGGAGTGAGTAACGTTGCTCTGCAGACTACACGCTGGTCCCCCCAGCACTGGAAGCTCTTGCTAGCAAGACTGAGCAAACCACACCCCTTCTGTGTGTGGCAACGGCTTGCATTGTCAAACTGAGGACAAAAGCAGACGCTCTGTTATGGTTTAAGTTAATTGGGGTGACTCTGACTTGGACCTTAGTCTAAACTAACTGCATTTTCTGAAAGCATGTTTTTCAACAGTTCCTCTCCAGCAGTGATAACATGGTATGCAGAGAGGCCAATGTT
>VWPV01023789.1:1151-16276 GCA_013389885.1 Geococcyx californianus | reverse complement strand
CCCCCCCTTCTCTCTCTTTTTTTTCTTCTGTGCTTCTTTCTGCCTCCAGTCCTCCAAGTGGGTGGGGAAAATCCCGGGTGTCAGACTTCAAAAGGGAAGCCTGAGTTCACATCTCACTCGTGTCCAAAGGGCTGCTTAACCACAGGCTCCTGCCCACACTCACACCCAGGGCCCAATGAGTTGGGCACCTGCAAAGGATGCAACACTGCTGCCTTCCAGTCCCGCAGTCTGGCTCAGCTGGGGTTGTCCGTTTGTCCATCCATGGCTTGGTGCACCGAGTAAACCAGAGCTGAGAGGAGGGTTTGGACATGGAGCCCTGCCCAGGGTGGGGTTACAGGGCTGGGATTCAGCCCTCTGCCAACAAGCCCACCCCAAAAGCAGAGCTCCTGGAAGTCAGCTCTTCTGGAAGGAGAGAGAACCCCTTACCTTTTCCTCCACGCTCAACACCAGCTCCCTGGCAGCAGCTTTGTGGCACAATGTAGCCCTGCTTCTCACCCCATGGGATATCTTGGTAGCACTAGGATGCTTCACAGTAAATATTTTGCTTTGTGTATTTGAATTTCACTCTTGGTCCAGGTTATTTTTGCCAGAGATTGTCCAGCCGAGCAGAGTGAGTGGGCCAAGGAAGAAGCAGAGCACAAACCGGCACAGAGGCACAAGATGTGCTCTGTGCAGTTCAGCCAAAAGCCAGGAGGCACGAGGAGGCAGCCTGTCCTCTGCAAGGGTTTTGGTGTGGATGAACGACTGGGCAAAGCCATTTGTACCAAACCCACTGTGCCGTGCAGAGCTCAGGTGGCCTCTGCACACCACAGGGCCACCACCCTCAGCCTTGTGTTGCACCAATCTCAGCAGCCCTGCACTGCACAACCCACATCTTTCATACCTCCTGGTTTCCAGATTAACAGAGCAGGGCAGTTTGGATCCAGTGCTTTCATAACAAACCTCTTTTCTTTCCCCCAGTCACCTGCAACAAAGAAAACCAGGCACACAGACAGCTGAAGGAGATGTAGCATCTATTTGATTTTCTATTGTACTCCTGAATAGTAAGTTAAAGCTTATTCACAGCTGATTTGGTTCTGTTTTCAGTTGTATTTGAGACCCTTGGGCTTCATGGGGAGATGAGCTCTCCCACGGAAGAGCTGGCAGGAGCCAGCCTTACAGAGTTAGGAGCCAGATCAGTCCTGGGAGGTGAGTCAAAAAACCCACACAGAGAGGAAAAGGGGGATGCTCAGAGCAGGAGAGCCCAGACCTGCGAGCCTACACCAGGAGCCCCACAGTTAGAGACTGGAAACAACTTCACTCCCTGCCAGGAGTGGAGAGAAACATCAGAGTAGCATTTTGTTGAAAGGGGATGAGCAGGAGCGTGGGAGGATGTGTTGATGCTCCCTCCCCGGAGGAAAGGGCACAGTTTTCAGTGTGAAAAAGCTGTCCTGGCTCAGTAGCTGTGCCGGGGAGGATGGAGAGCACTGGACAGGCAGCACTGCAGTATCCCCTGATGCCTAGGGGATATATCAGGGCAGCTATGACACCCAGGTCAACCTGCAGCATCTCTGGCAGTTCATCTCTGCCAGCCACCACTGTGCAAGTACACACACCGTGAATGTAGTCCAGCTCTCCCCATTGGATGCTTGGAATGTTTGGATGTGGTATCCTGAGCCATGGCAGTAAGCACTGCCTGGGAAGGGACTGTTACCTCACCTGCAGTACCACACAGACTCTTGAGCATCCATATGGAGCGCAGAGCCAGATACTGAGATATACAGAACACGAGCCTCCTCCAGGATTGCTGAGAGGAACCTTGATTTTAAGAAAGGACTCAAACATCCAGGACTTGCATGAGGGCTCAAGAGGAGGGACATCCTTGCAGTGAGGTAGCCAAATAGCAGCACCCACACTTCCCACTGTGAGCCCTTTCCAAGGAGCAGCAGGGCAGGAGGTCCCCAGCGTCTCCTCAGGGCTGCACCCAGCAAACCCTTCAGCCCCCCAGTGCCCCTCCAAAGGGGTTTCCACTGCAGGACCCAGGCAGGAGGCCAGGAGCTGAGAGAAGGGGGCTGCCGTTCCTCCAGCCTATGAGCCAAGGGGGATGCACGTGACTACGTGTTGGCTTGGATTTCCAAGCCCTGCAACAGCACCAGCTGCTCCTGCCCGTCCCTCTGCCCCCAGAGAGGCCCACAGATCGGGTTTCCCTGACCGATACATCCAGGTGAGTCCCTGCAGACCTGGTTGACATCACCTTCTCTGCAGCCATTCCTCAGAGATATCAGACCAGCCCTTCTGCAGGTGAGTGCTGGAGCATCCCTGTGGGTTCTGGCCGACACACTTGGCAAGGGGAGCCAGTGCGTCTCATCTCCCGTGAGCCCAGGGGATGCGAGCACTGTGCTGGGCAGGGACTCGCCCAACAGAAACCAGATCTGGGCCACTCCAGAACCAAAAATAACCTGCCAGCTGCCCAGGAAGAGAGGAGAGCCAAGCATGCACAGACCATGCATATGTCAGGAGGGGAGTTACATGCAGCCATCTTCAGGGATAACAGGAGGGAGCACGGTTGGACTCGATGAGCTCAGAGGTCTTTTCCAACCAGGTGATTCCATGATTCTATGGGTTTTGGCACAATTCATAGAATTATAGAGTCATCTGGTTGGAAAAGACCTCTTGAGCTCATCAAGTCCAACCACATCTTTCCCCTTTTTAAATCATGTCCTTAAGAAATCTTTTAAAGACCCCCAGGGACGGGGACTGTACCACCTCCCTGGGCAGCCTCTGCCAGCACCTGACCACCCTTTAAGTGAAGAAATTTTTCCTAATGTCCAGTCTAAACCTCCCCTGGTGCCACTTGTGGACATTTCCTCTTGTCACTTGTGAGAAGAAACCAACACCTTTTCAGGCGGTTGTAGACAGGGATGAGGTGTCCCCTCAGCCTTCTCTTCTCCAGGTTAAACAACTCCAGCTCCCTCAGTTTCTCCTCATAGGACGTGTTCTCCAGCCCCCTCACCAGCCTCGTTGCCCTTCTCTGCTCATGCTCCAGCCCCTCAATGTCCTTCCTGTAGTGAGATGCCCAGAACTTCACACAGGATTCGAGATGTGGCCTCACCAGGCACAATCGCTTCCCTGCTGCTGGCCACACTGTTTCAGATAACAGCAGAGCAGCAGTGTCAAAGAGCCTCCAGGCCGTCTTGGGCAGCAAAGCAGCAGACGGCCAATACCCCCAGGGCCCTGTCCTCCATCTGCGGAAGAACTGTGGTGCCTGGGAGCTGCAGACAGCCTCGGTGCAGCTGTGCTGAGACACAGGGACCCCTGCTCCATCCCTCCTCTCCTCCCCTAAGAGGCACCACAGCCAGCGCAGCTGGGAACTCAGAGAACCTGCAAACTCGTGCTGGGTGCGGGGTGTTATCCCACCCATGGTGATTCCAGCAGCAATTATCCAGAAAGGCTCTGCCAGCCCAAATAGGGATGAGCAGTGCTCAGAGCAGGCTGGAGAAACAGGAAAGAAAATCCAAATGTGCAAAGCAAACAGAGTAAGGAGGTGCTGGGGTCCATTCACATCTCACACCAGCATCCAGCCGGAGGCTCTTAGTTCAGCCACACCTTGTGTTTTTGAGGGGCACTGGTTCTCACAGCTTTCAGGAAGGAGGATGAGACAGAGCTTTTGGTCCCTTGGGATAGCCATGATGAACACCTGAGGCATGGGAGTGATGGGGGCAGAGAATCCAGAGCTGTGTTTTTGGAGGGAATGCAGGCAAGCAGACCCCCAAAACAACAGTCCTGTTGGCAGACACAAGGTCGCCATGGCCCACACATGTCCCATCAACAAAGGAGCTGAAAATGAGTCGTTCGCTCACCAAAAGCCTTCGCTACCTGCACTGGAAATGTGCTGACCCTTCTCCAGGACTTCCTGGTGCTCTGCGACTCAAAGACACTTTCCTTGGGAGATAATCCCAAGCAAGTCTGCAGGTTTTCCAAATCAGAAAAAATTGATTTTCCAAATTCCATAATTACACACTCATCACTACCAGGAGTGGGGCATGGGATTAGTCTGAACTAGAGAAGCAGCAGGTAATATTTGTGCATCAAGACATACTTCAAGGAGTCGTTTTTCCCTGATTATTCCCAAATCTTCCACTTCCACCCCCACAACTTGGCATGTTCAGGGCCTGCCACCTCACAGCAGATCACTGTCTGCCCCAAGATCCAAGCAAGGAGCAGAAAGACCTGGTGCAAGTCACTCCACATCTCAACTTCATCAGTCTCCTGAAGGCACCAGCATTTCTCCACTCCAAGCACCATTCCCACAGCCCAAGGGAGGGCAGTCGCAGGGCACACCTTCACGGAAAAGCTCTATAAAACAGGACCAAGCCACTGGCAAGTACAAGCCGACCTCTGAAAGTAGAGCCATAGTGGAGCTGACCTCAACGGGAAGGCAGGAGCTTTTCCAGACAGACCTGGGAGGGGAGCTGGCAAAAGCAACGCGAGGGTGCAGCATTGCAGGATGCCAGCACACGCATTCGCCCATTGCCTCCCCAGAATTGTGCACAGGATCAGAGCTTCTCTCACTTTCCCCGAGCCAGCCTCCTCCTTTCTGGTCTGGCAGCAGGAGAAGAAAGCAGCTTCAAACAAGTTTTGGGCTGTTGGCTTCCCAGTACACTCAGCAGTGCTGGCCATGCCTGCGCAGGACTCCTCCACCTCCTTCCCTCCTTGGCATCACTGTGTCTGCAGAGAGAGGAGGAGTGGTTCTGCTTCGCAGCCCGAGGGTAACAGTATCTGGGGAAGGATGGAACCAGTGCCTCCCCATTTCCTAACACCTAGTCGCTGCACCAACCAGAAGGGAGCATCTCCTTCCTGCTGCCCTTGCTCCTGGTGCGACAAGGGCCAGGCAGGAAACCCCAGTACAGGGCTGTCATTTCCCCAGGAAAGACTCATCTGCACAGAGTGGAAGAGGAGGCTCCTGCTGTGAGGTGAAACCAGCTCTTTCCAGCTCTATCATCAGCTCCCTGCAATGGTTTGGGCAGAGCTGCTTGGTTTAAGTCTTCCTGCCCCTTGCTGGAGGTGGGAAGGCACTGACCCAGCTCCTCATCCAGACTCTGCTCTCTGTGCTCCATAAGGAGACCCTCCAGGCAGTTTTGCACCAGACTCTCTGGTTGCCATCAGTGAGTCTTTCAGACAGGAGGATTTAGAACCTGGTGTTGCCTGCTCTGCTCAACCAGTCTTACTGGCATGGGGAAAAACCCTTAACTCTGCTCTCCAACATGGGTGCTCAAAGCACCCACTGGCGACTGAGACCCTGCTGTCCTGACCCTCAGCATCCTGACACTGAGAGCTAACTCAGACACACGAATAAAGAAGAAGCTCCACACTGGTGTTCTGCACCATCTAAAAGCCTTTTATCTCATTTCACTTGCTCTCTCATTTTAAGCTAGGCACCAATACCTTGGGAAACACAGGCTAGAGAGATTTAGGATTTATTTTTGAGAGCTTAACATCCATTATGCTCTTAAAAAATTTATGCCCTTAAGCATCTCCATAGTAGCTGCTGAACACCCATTAAAAAAATTTCATCCACTGCTTAAGCCTGACAAGTCTCACCTTCGAGAGATACCCGTAAAGACCTGGCAAGATGTTCAGCTTGAGCCCTAGGCTCCTAAAACTTGACCATAGCACAAACAGCTCTGGGAAAGATGTTTTCCCCCCAAGAGAGAGAGACACCAGAGGTGAGGTTTGTATCCTGGAGCAACCACTACGCGCCAGCTTTGCTGCAGATGACCATGGCAGGACAGCTTGATGTGTCGGTTGGAAATGCAATTAACTTCGATGTGCAAGGGGATAAGGAAAGAACTGAGGTTCCTATGGATGCAGTTGCTTGGCTCTTAATGCCTCTAGCAACACTAGCCTAGCAATGTTATCCACATTTCTTTTCTACCCTTTCCAGAGTGGAAAAAGTTCCCTTCAGCCTTGGGAATGCCTGTGCGCATGGGAAAATCATGCAGCGTGCAAAGCAGCTGTGCACCAAGAGCTGTTTACAGTCAGCTTCACCTCCAGGATCTCCAACCCACAGCTCCTGCTGCCTCCTCCATCAGCTGCATTTCACTCTTCAGGGTTTCTGCTTCCAGCATCAAAGGAGGAAAGGTCCGAGCTCAGTTCAGGTCTGAGCAGGACTGCATTAGAAGCAATCAGCCTGGGGGTTGTGGAGGGGTACACTCAGCAGCAGCCTTGGTGCAGGGCTCCTCCAAGGCACCTGCTGCAACACAACCATCACAACACATTAGGCAGCCATGAGGCTGCTGGCACAAGGCTCCTGAATGGCAGACGAGGGATAAAAATGCAAAAAGCAACAAGCAATAGAGCTAGACAAGCCTGCAGGGGAGCTTTCCTGTGCCTTCCTCCTCTACACAGCTCCACCAGGTTCCCATGCAGCACATGAACCCCTCTCCAGATGCTATATCAGGGCTCACACAGCTTTGCAAGTGGGTCCCCACTGGGCCAAGCACGGCAAGCAAACGTACAGGAGCTGTTTGCAAGACAATGAGTGTCAGCATCGCAGCACCGAGGCGTGCAGGGAGCAAGTGACTGGACCAAGGTCAGGCAGCATGGCTGCAGGATGAGCTGTGCAGCCCAGCACACAGCACACACCACCTCACCCAGTCCCTGAACAGCCCCTGGAGAGCAGCCAGGCACCTCAGGATGTGTTAGACTGAGCCCTCAGCCTTTCTTTTGCATCCAGGCGAGATGAATTTGTTCCCCCATACAAGATCGTCTATGTTAACACCTCACTGTAAAGGATGCACAGGTCACTCTGTGCTCCTGCACACTGCTGCAGACAGACGAGGACCTCCCCAGACTCCTTATTTCAGCATCTGTGAGCCAGCAGGCTGGCTGCACCGACAGCACAGAAGCAGCGTGGGCTCCCTGTGCCCTGGGCACTGTGGGGCTCCTCGCTGGATGCAGCAACCAGTAGCTCACTGCAGGCAGCCTCTCCCACTGCTTCCTTCTGCACAGAAAAGGACTCAGTGCAGACTCTGCAGCCCAGAAAGGTCTTTCTGTTACCCTTGATGTGCCCAGGATGTTACAGCTGCCTGGGTTGTAATCCAGCATCCAACAACACAGAGTTCCTGCACAGAGGGCAACTACATCTGGACAGCCAGGTCCTGGCACCACAGGTGCCTCCACAGCCACAAGCTCTAATGGGCTTCAGCCCTTCCACTCTCACTGTGCTACACATGCACCAGGAGCTTTCTGCCTGCTGGGGAAGAGTTAATCCACTCTGGGTGAGAATTTCACCCAGACAGCCCCAAATCCAAACAAGACCATCAGTTCTGCCCACTACTTGCCATGCTGAGCCAGGCACCTGGCTGGAAGCAGTGTGAACACGAGGCTGAACTCACAGCACAGATCATCTGGAGCCGAGTTCTAGGCAGGATCAGGCGTGCCCACTACTCTCTCCAGCACCTGCAACCAGGAACAGAAAAGCATAGAGTGCAGCCCCTTGGCAGGCAAGCATCCAACCCCTGGTCTGTGAGGAGAGCGATCTGCACCCAACAGCCCATGAGATAAAGGGCACCTGGGTCAGCCCTGCCACTCAAGCCCTCCCTGCGCCCTCACACTGATGCCAAGCCACAGGTGAGCTGTGGTGTGCAACCGCAGGCAGCACAGGCAGGCCTGGGCCATCTGCACCAGAGCATCACCCAGCATGAGCCAGCTCAGCTGCTGGCTCCCTGCAGCATCACAGCCCTCCCCTCCAGTGGCATTTTTGTGGTTATTCCTGCTTTTCCAGTCAGTGAGGTTCCCATGCCATGCTCCAGCAGCCCCTCTCCAGCACATTTGCCTGCCAGAGAGGGATTTCAATCCCCTCCATCCAGGCTTAGAGAGGCAGGGAAGCAAGGACCACCAGGACGAGGCAGCAGGAACAAAGCAATGTGAGGCAGCCAGGTGCCAGCCCAAGGCTGGCCAGCTCTGCTGAGACAGATGTTTCACAGACACCCCATCTTGATCCCAGCATAGGGTTGCCCATCCAGCTATGGCTCCCCCTACACACCCAAGCCAGGTCTAGCTGCCCCACAGCAGGTGGGAGATGCGGTGGGGCTGGATGCTCCGCTGTCGTCTCCCTCCAGGTTTGCACAAGCTGTCTAGAGGTAGCTGCTGGCAAGGGGCCAGGCAGAGCGCGGTGGCTTTGATGTGGGTGTCTGCTGGGCACACGCCAGGGCCAGGCCAGGGATTTTGGCTGAAGGCACCGGGTGCCAGACTGAATTATGCCAGAGGGGGAAAGAAATCTCCAGGTCACAGTGGCATGAGATATCTGCCGTCTGCGCTTCGCTCCATAGCTCTTTATCTGTGAGGCTCACAAGCAGGGCTGTCTGCTGTGCTGCCGATTTCCCAGAGCACGGAGAGCACCGGACAGTTCATCACCCGCCTCCCGGGGGCACCGGGCTCCTGGGCACAGAGCGCGGGGAAGAGGATGCTCAGGAGGGGATGCAGGACCAGAGGTGGTCCAGCACGGCACAAGCAGCCCTGCGGCAAGACAGGCCGTGCCGGGCTGCCCAGGCACCGAAGGAGTTACTGAGCGCGAGAGATGTCATTAATAACGAAGGCCACGCGAGTGATTTTTATCTTTAAAAAGCCCACAGCCCAGGTTGCGCGGCTCCGCTAGGGAGCTCGCTCGGGCACAGCCACTGCTCCTTTAAGGTATTTAACAACAAAGTGGGTGAACACGCTGGCTCCTCCCCGACACTGCACATTCCCTCCGGGTCCCCCCGCCCCAGCCACGAGTGGCAGGGGGGACCCCCACACCATGGGCAGACTACCAGTCCCAGCATCCCTGGGGTTTGCTCCCTGCCGGGGATTGTAGTCCTTCCACCACCATCCATTCGTCCATCCATCCATCTGTCCATCCATCCATCCACCGGACATCACAAGGCCGTGCTCCTCCCCAGCTGCACTGGAAGGGTTCTGCTCGGGGAAGGATGCAGTTGCCATCGCAGGCAGACAGCTATTAACCATTTCAGAGCCCGCGCCAGCTGGCAGCACTGCTCCCAGACATCTCCAGTCACTTTTAGCCAGGAAGGGGACCCCACTGGGCCAGCAACCAGGAGCCCAGGCACACCCCATCCCAGCGCTCATTCCCTGCCAAAGCCACAGCTCCAACTTTAATAGGATTTTGTCCCAACTGCCCTCCCTGCAGGCTTTGCAAGCACAAGAGGGAAGGATCTGCTGCTTTGGTTGCTCTTGGTGCTGTTCCCCGCCCAGCACTGTGAGCCCTGGGAAGGTGGTCTTGCTGGAGATGGGCAATTCCTATCACAGGAATCACCCAAGGGCCCCCCACGCCATGCATTGACAGGGCAGTAAGACAAGCCCTGTTCAGATTAGCATCTGGAAACCACAGGACTGGGTAGGTGGGAGGGGAAACAGAGGCAGGGCAACACAATTAGCCCTGGATCTCACAGGCGCCTTGTCTCCATGCACTCTCATCACCATATAACAGATTACTGACTGGGCTTCTTCAAGAGCCCGCTGGTCCCATCAACAGTAGGGAGCATGGCTACAAATCCCACTTGGTCCTCAGCAAGTCCTGTCCTGCTCCACCCAGGACTGATGGGAAAGGGATCTGCAGGTAACATCCCTTGTTCATGCTGGTTCTGGAGACAGACCACCCAGCTAGGGCAAGGACTGTGCTCCAGCCACGTTTACAGCTATAAAAACGGTTCAGACTAAGCCCAGGGATCATCCCATGGCTGCAGCAGCACTGAAGACTCAGAGATATTTGACCTAGCAGTTAAACAGAGTCACTATCAGATACCACAGTCCTGCTGCCCAGGGCATCTCTTCCCTCCTGGAAGTGATGCTCTGGGATGGCAGCAGAAAAACCCTTAAAGCAAATCCTGAGAGCCAATCACCATCAGCTGCTGGGAGAGCCCTCAGCAAGGACTTGCTTTCTCCAAGGAGATGGTGGTCACATCCACAGCCTCCAACAAAATCAGCTCTGAGAAATCAGGCACCAAATGCAGCAAATAGCTTTGAGGTCCTTCTCATGGTTTCTCCCCAGAAGATAGGACCAAACACCAGTGCAGCCTGACTACTCAGCACACAGCCAGACCACAGAACAAAAGCACATCTCCCATACAGGGATGGAGTTCAAAGCTGTCCTTTTGCCTGGTGTTCACCTCTCCATGGGCTCTAAGCGATATTTATTCCCATCCCTAACCCAAGAGCCACCGAAAGGCAAAACATCCTCCCAGGAGTGACCCCACAAGCCATGGTCACAATTCCCCTGAGCAGCAGCCCTACCCTGACCCACTGCAGCCCCGGTCTCCAGCTCTGCCTGGTTTCATAGACAGAAGCACTCCAGATTTTCTAGCCCTTCAGCACAGCTCTCACACATCAACCACTGAGCCCTGCCTGGAGTTGAGCTGTCCTGCAGCCAGGCTGAGCTTCGGTGCCATCACTACTGCAAGCTGTGGGGCTTGGATCACCTGCAAGTCCCTGTGGAGGAGGGCAGAGGCTGTGGGTAGTCCAGCCCCTGCAGCAGATCAGAAACACTCAGGGCAGCCATGGGGATGGACACTGACAAAAGGTCCCTATGCAAGCTACCAGGTAGTCACCACAGTGGCCTTGTCTGCCTTGTGCAGGCAGCAGAGGAGCTCCCAGGATCCCTCTTGCCCCCAGGAGAGCAAGTACCATGTCCATCAGGGAGCTATGATAATTTCCTTGGGGTAGAAGGATTCACAGAAGCACCTAGTCCAAGGTGTGAAACATCAGCTTCATCCCCTCTTCCCCAAAAGAGCAGCTCCTAAGATTTCTGTACCCAGTTTATCTTGCAGCTTTAGCATCTCACAATGGTTTTGTAGACAATCTGTGTCCTCCATATGCCAGAAACAAGGAGACAAAGCACCAGCAGAGATAGTGCAGCAGGACACACTCGCTAGAGACCTGAGGAAGCACCTGTGCCAGAAGCTTTACAATGCTGTCCATGCAGAGCATCACCCCAGCAGCTCTGAATGCCAGGCGAGCCAAGCAAATCTCATCAAGACCAACTGGGATGCTGCAGCCTCCCCATGAACACCCACAGCTCCACTGACACCATCAGCAGTTCATTCCCCTCAGGTCTAGCAAGGAACAGCTTTGCTACTGCAGAGCGACGTGTGGGCACAGCAAGCCAGCAGCAAAATGATGCATAGGCTAAAAAACATCAGTGCAGGCAGAGGCCTCCTTCTCCTTTGGGTCGTGTCACCAGCTCTCTGACACAGGCAGCATCTGCCTGCTCACGGCAGGATAAGCTGAGCCCACCACAGAGGCAAATGGCGATAAGATCTTGGTAGCAAGCATCCACCTCCTCAATTCCACCCTTCCAGGATCAGTCAAAGCAAGAGTCAAGTAATTCCTGGTCGAGGGGACCTCACAACACTTTGGAGGGAGTGCAGGAAGCACTGCGAGTGTTTGTAAGCACTACCTTGAGCACAGGGATGGGTTAGGCTGTGCTTGGCCACACAGAAGTGAGTCCATGAAACAACAGCAGGGAAGCCTGCAGGTTGCACAGCAGTGCCCAGAGTACAAGAAATGTAGAAAATGAGTCAGTGAAGTTCAGTACGAACCAGACCAAAGTATTGAACACCTCAACCACGCCCCATGCTACAGTGGTGCTTGAGAGGCTTTAAACAGCTCCCCAGCTAAAAGCAAAGATGAACAATATTAAAAAGATGATTTTTCAATATGTTTTTGTCCCTGTTTGCTCCAGGATTTTATACAATATATTTGACTGTGGTACCGAAGCTGTGAGAAAGAGCTAATGGCTCCTACAGTGGGGTGACAGCCTTCCCCGCCACCCGCTTGGTCAGTACAGATGGATATGCTGCTCCGAGGGCTGACGGCTTGTGGAGCTGTTGTGCCCATTCCTGCTTGCTGTAGCAAACTCCGTGGGTCCGTGCTACAGGTCCCCTTCAAGATAGGGAGCAGCTTAGGGGTCCAGACAACATCGTGCCTGCCTGGCTCAGGGGAGCGGGTGGCAGAGGCCATCCCTGCTCCCAGAGCTCAGCCTGAAAACCTTGTTCTGGCTTGTTTTCCCATTAGCTTTGGGTGCCTGACTCGTAATAAGTGAGCCTGAAAAGCAGGCTCCTTTTCAGACATGCCAGGCACCCACAGCTCCAACTCGTAGATGCATCTCCAGGGAGTCAAGTTCCAGGTGCACCCAAAAAAACCTCGTGTTTCAGCCAATACCCAAATGCCTCTGCTTCCTTGTCTGAGAAAAGCCGGGCAATGCCTAGACCCAGGACTCTGAGGCTCAAGGGGAAATTGCTCTAGAGCAGCCAGTCTAATTGCACTGAAATTATGAGATCAAGCAGCAAATTCAAGTCTGTGTTAGTTGCTCTGGGTGGCAAAGCTGCCCTGGCAAGCACTTGATCTCCGATCGCTGCAACTTCAAGCTCCATTGGAAAGGGAAGGAGGGGGTTAATGAAGGAGAGCATTGCCAGTTGGAAGTGCTACCTAAAAAGGGTTTCTCCTACTAGCTGAAGCAAAATGGTTTCTCTTGCCAGCTTGTTTACTCTGCAGCTGAGAGCAGTGGAGGGCCAGGTTTTGCTGCCGGAGCCCGCTGCGGGATCGACGGCTGCGACAGCAGCCCTGGCACCAGGGCATCAGCACGGCTGGACCAACTGTGGTACAGCTGCACCATCCCCAGCCCAGGGCCAGCACCACGGCGCCCATGACACAGCCTGGCCCTGGGAAATGTGTAGCTACAGCCTTCCAGACAGCAAATCCTCCTTTCCTTTGGGGAAGTAGTGGTACTTGATATTTAGTGGCCAGTTAAAAGCTGCAATTACATTTAACTGAGATGGTTTCGGACCAAACCTCCCCTACAGCAGTAGGGTCCTTAAAGCCCTTTCTCATGGGAAGGGCACACAAACCCCGGCAGAGATTGGGGAATAGAGATGCTGGACAGCACACCGATATTTTCCCAGGAAAGGCAATCACCAAACAAACCCATCCTGCCCCAGCTTGCTGCGGCAGAGCCAGAAAACGGACAGGACTCGATATCCTCTTTTAGAAAAGCGGAGATTATAGTCATGTGCCAAGACAGGTATCAGCCAGATTCCTGTCTCCGGGAGATTTCAGAGTCCACAGGCCAAACTGAAGCAGCACAGATTTTGCAGTGCACAGCCTGTCCCCGGCTCCAGGATTAAAGCCACCGTGTCTGCAAACAAAACACTTGCACCCACCAGGAGAGACAGCCAGGGAGGAGAAAAAGCCTGCAGCCACTGCTGGCCTCACCAACCGCGACGCGGTGCCCAGCAGTCAGCGAGAGGATCAGGCCCGTGTTTTATAGCCTTTATATTAATTACCCAGAGTCTAAATAAGATTAAAAATTCAATTCCACCTTCATCTCCTAGAGGCTCCTACTGTGCTCTTGGGTTTCCCTGGTGCCACGGAGCTTCTCAGGCAGCTACAGCAGAGGGCACTTCCCTGACAGCCAGAGGCAGTGGCATCTCCTGTGTCAGGGTCACCCCACAATGTCCAGACAGCCCTGAGGATACATCACCCTCCCCACAAGGCCATCTGCATAAACCCTGCACTGCTGCAGGCAGGACCCTACAAAGTCCACCTGACCCTTCAGTTCAAGCCAGAACCCAAAGCCAGCGGGGCCACACAGTGATTAAAGAGCTGGGCAGTGTCTCGAGGCCACACTGCAAGTCCAAGCTGTGGCGGGACAGCGAGCAGGAGCCTAAGGCATAGGATGTTTGCCAGGGTGATGCTTTGTGGCCAGCACCTGCCCAAGCCACCTCATAGCTGCCAGCCTATGGGCTATTCAGGCTCTGAGCCTGAACCACCTAGGCTGGAGCTTTACAGGTGGAGATGGTTCAGAGAGCAGCAAACACCAGCCGAGCAAGAGAGACAACCACTGCCTGCACTGGCTGGGTGCATGGGCTGGCAGCTCTTACCTGCTGGCCAAGGGCTGCTCCTCTGCAACAGCACTGCTTTCTCCGAGTACCACTCCCTAGGCAGGGGTTGGGTCCCTCATTACCAGATCCCTTAAGCAACAAACACAGAGGCAACATTTCAGCCCCTGCAACCCCCAAGGGTCTACCCAGGCCCCTCCTCATTGCATGGACCTTGTGAGGGGGGCACCTGTTAGAGAGTGAGCCCTGCTGATTCAAGGCATCTGTGTGCAACAAGGTGGGATGGGAGCCTTTAATTAGCAACGGCTCCTGCACACAGTCCTGCTCTCACTCTGGGGGAAAACTAGGAGTGACTGGTGCATGGTCCTGCTGCCACGCCTGGGGAAGCATTCAATGCCCCTGCACAAAGCATGGGGTGAAGGTGAGCATCTGCAAAGCGGGAGAAGGAGGTGGCATGGGGGGAACCAGTGGTACTGGGGTGCTGCCAGACTTTCATGACCTTAACACCTCAGAGCTGGGGCAGCCCCGGGGGAGAGGGGAGCACCGAGGTCTGAAGGGGAGGGACACCAGGGGCTGCCGGAGGGGACAATAGGCTGCAGGAGGGCACATGGGTCTACAGAGCGAGGCAAGGGGGCTATGCCGAGTGTGGGGGGCACTAAGGGCAACGGGAGAGGCAAAGGGCTGTGCCCATGTGGGAGGGGGGCACAAAGGATCTGCAGAGGGGGTCAAGGGGATGCGCCCAGGTGGAAGGGGGGCACTGAAGACTGGAAGGGGGGATTATCGGGAGGAGGCCCCACCCAGAAGGTGCCGGTACCAACACGGGGACAGGCAGAGCCCCGGGATGTCACTGCGACAGGGGCTGGGGGTACGGTGCCCCCAGTGGGGGGCGGCACGGTCAGCCCCCGCCCTTAGGGCCGCTCCCTAGCACAGGGCAGGTGTCGGCCCCCGCTCACCTGTGCGGGGTCAGGGAGGCAGCGGCCCCTCCGCTCGCTGCCTGCGCCGAGCCTGTCAACATTTGAACGGCGCGAGCGTCCCGCCTCGCTGCTATTGGTCATCTCGCCCGCCCGTCACGCCCCTTGATGCCTTTCTATTGGTCGTAGGCGTGGGGAGGGGGAGTGGCTCGGCCGGCGCGGCGCTATAAAAGGCGGGGGCTGGGCAGACGGGCGCTCAGTGCCGCTGCGCGACAGGTACCGGCCGGGTGAGGGGGCGGGGTCTGCGTGGAAGGGGCGGGGAAAGAGGGGCAGGAGAGGG
>VWPV01023788.1:6492-32831 GCA_013389885.1 Geococcyx californianus | reverse complement strand
AGAATAAAGTGTATTAAAAAAGTTACCAATATTTTCTTTCATCTTTCATCTAAAAAAAAATCATATTCTTTTTTTCAAAAAGTAGCTTTTTCACTTCCATTGAGATTTTAATTAAACACTTAACTAAATTGTCAACTATCAGAAAACTCCTTTCTTTCCTGGGAACAAAATGGGACCAGCTTTCCTATGCAAAAAAAATGTAATATACATCACTGGTATCTGAGACCTAAACTAAATCTTAATGAAATTAGGGAATATGAAGCTATACATATTCAGAAACTGTCTTTTGAAGAGCAGCATTTCTTTTTCTCTGTGATAATAAAGATGGTATAACATTAGGAGGTAGAAGACCTAGGTTCCATAGCCTAAGGGAAGTTGTTCTCACAGAACTTCCACCTCAGAAGCCAAACCCAGAGCTAGAGGAAGTGTTTCCTCCTCCTCCAGATGAGTTGCTGTATAGTTTTGCATGCATGGTTTAAAAGTTGAAAAAGAAGTCTGAATTTGCATCCAAGAAGCTTAACTAAGAAGGGCAATTCCACTCACTGGAGGATCACAAATATTCACTTCAATGAGTAATCGCTGGATGAAGATAAGGACAAATTTAGGTGTCAGAGAGGGTCTAGATCCATCTTAACTTTCGACATTTGCTCTCACTAGCAGACTTTTTTTGGATTTGCAGTTGGAACCACAAGTTCATAGAATCTGTAGGTCTTCCTCATCCAGCTTCACACCGACTTCATTACAGAGGAGAGGTAGAATGCAACTTCTTCACCATACCCTGGGTCCCACTGGTGCTCTGTGGTGAAGTGACCACTATTTAAAACACCCTTTCATCAACCCTACTTCACCTCTGGGACAGAACCCAGGTGATAATTTTATAGACATCATCTTACATATTTATTGCATGCCACCATTGTAGCTGGAAAAAGCTAGCCAAAGCCTCAGCATATTTGGCATGCCAGGATGCCCTGAAGACTTTTGAATTTCAGTGATAAAATTCCATAAATGAGAAATAAGTATCTCTGTTCAGTAGAGAAAGAGATGCTGCTGAGAATCTTCCTAAAATAACCCTAATTACCTGAGAATCTTCCTCCTGAAATCTTCAACAGATAGGGGTGTCTTAGGTGTCTAAGTAGTTTAAATGTTTTCTTTCTTAGTTTCCTAGGTGTAGGGACTGAAATTCCACCAAAATGTCACTTTAAATGCCTGGGTAGTTAGTTAAGTGCCTGCCTAAGTATCTCAAAAAAGACATTGGGGTGCCTAGACACATGTGTAGCTTTCTTTAGACATTAAAATTTTGGGAAATGCATCTTGCTTATAAGGGTGACCGAAGAGAGACGTAAAAAGTATTTCTTTATATCTGAATTTGATTCTGAGTCTCTTTAGATTTTACTTTAATAAGGGGGCATTCTCTCTCTCTCTAAATGAAATTAATATCCTGTGACCTATAGGCACGTGCAACAAATACTATTTACTCACTGTCTTTTTTTACAAGTGTAGAAAGACTTGATTCAGATCTGGTCTGATGATTCATTTTAATAGACATCATGTGATTTTAATTGGTTGAGGTGTTGATTTTATTCCACTTGTGAAGTATCTTGCTGCAGAGAATGGGAAATTTAACATTATCTGTGTTGAGATTATATAACATCTCTAAATACTTCTTGTTTTGTCCCTCAGTTGATCTGTATCTCTACAGAAGAGATGTAAAAGAATGCTTTATTTCAGAAGTTATTAATTCAGAAAGAAAAACATTCTACGTGATTTTTCTTACTAACAGACATTATTTATGGATTCTATTGGGCCATATGGACAGTCTTCCATGTAGAGGGAATTTATATTTAGTAGTTTGTATTTTCCCCTCCACAGAAAATACTGAAAAGCATAAGACTGCCAACAGCTTACCAGGCCATTTTTGTCATTATAAGCAAGAAACATAATGTAAGGAGAGATTAAAGCCAACCAAATAAACAAACATATCTTCCTTTCAGTATCATTTTTCTGTGCTGAAACTTCTAAATTTAAGAGGAAGATGACTTTTGTAGACTAACTGTTATGAATGTCAGGTCATACTATTGCATTGATAGATGAACCACGTGTTTTGATGATAGAGAAAAGAAATTGTCATTTGGGAAACAGAGTCTGGCAGAGATTTGGAATTGTTGATAGATTGAAGAATTTCAAGATCCATGGATACATTTATTTATATAGAGGGTGAAAGGGTGGTTTCAAGCTAATAGGAAACTTTTCCAGCTCCTGATGCAGTTGGTCTGTTGGCAAAGGTAGGTACGAACTTCTCCTAATGAATCATAGAATCATAGACACGTTTGGGCTGGAAGCAACCATAAGGACTGTCTAATTCCTCTCCCCTGCCATGGGAAGGGACATCTCCCACAAGACCAAACTGCTCAAGGCCCTATCCAACTTGACCTTCAACACTTGTAGGAAGGGCAACCTGTTCCAGTGTCTCTGCACCCTCATCAAGAAAAATTTCCTCCCAATGTCTTATCTAAATCTTCCCCCTTCTAATTTAAAGCCATTTCCCTCGTCCTATCACTACAAGCCCCTTTAAAAATCCCCTCCCCAGCTTCCCTGTAGCCCCTTTAGGTACTGGGAGCCACTATGAGGTCTCACTGGAGCCTTCCCTTCTCCAGGCTGAAAAACCTCAACTGTCTTAGCCTGTCCTCACAGCAGAGGGGCTCCATCCCTCTGATCATCTTTGTGACCTCCTCTGGACCCATTCCAACAGTTCCACATCCTTCTTATGCTGGAGATTCCAAAACTGGACACAGGACTCCAGGTGGGGTCTCACTAGAGAGGAGTAGAGAGGGAGAATCACCTCCCTTGATCTGCGGGCCAGGTTTCCTTTGAAATTGTTGGCCTTCTGGACTGCAAGTGCACATTGACGGCTTATGTAGAGCTCATTACATGCCTTTGGAGACACTATGGAATCAAAAGTTTAAGGAATAGATGGATTCCTGAAAGCCTAATCAGAACACCAGTATCAAGCCTTGTACCTTGTAAGGCTTCCATAAAGATTTCATTTCTTAGATGGCACTTGAAAACTTTGACGTGACATAAAGCTGTGTCATGTCAAAATTTGTCTCCCATTTTAACTTTACATTTATTCTTTGCTTTACTGCTGTTTGGGACACATATTGCTGTTTGTAAAGGCACTAGTTTCAAGATCATCATCAGAAAAATTCTGGTAGATATTGACAGGTTTGGATTAGAACTTAGTATTTCCCAAGAAAGAAAATCCTGTACTCGTTAGTGTTGGAATATTAGAGAATTCCTGAGAACTGGGGGAATTCTGGCACTTGAGCAGTTAAGTCAGGCTGACACAGGTTGAGTTACCCATCAAGGTAAAATGTAAAATAAAATTCTTTGAAACACATCTCCTCAGCACTAAGTATTATTTATAGAGAGTGCCTGGGCATTCCAGCGGGTAATACTTCTGTTGTTTGTTTAAGTAAAGTAACTAATTTGTCTCTTTAATAAGAATATTATAGATATCCTGTGAATTTGTATGTCAGCAGCACTTCGAAAAGATGGTGTGTGCATAGACAGACTGAGTGAGAATAAACTACTGAGAGGTTTGCTCTGTAGCTAGAATGATGAACCTGAGGGTAAAATATTTCAGAACTATTCTGACAACAATGCAAGTTTATGAAATGCTTGTGTTAGGAGAAAAAAAGATTATAATAATACTCTGCACATGAGTTGCACTTTTCACCTGGGAAACCTAAAGTATTTTTCAGGCATCAGCACTCCCAAGAGAAAGGTCTTGTGTTATTCTACAGATGGATGAACCAAAATACAGGGGCATCTATCACCTTTCCAGCTCCCTTTGGAGTAAAGAAGACTTTTCCACTGCGTAGTAAATGATGCTCTATGTTCTAACTGATTTTTAAAAAAGAAAGGAAGAGAAAGAAAGAGAGGGAGGGAGAGAAAGAGAGAAAATCTCTTTTAAAATTTCACTGATCAGAGTTGTTGTGGTTTGGTTACGATTTAACAATATCAGTTTTAATAAGAATGGTTGGAAACTTGCAGTTTTTAACTTATTTTTGTATCTTAATCTTGAATTTTTCTAAGTGCTTAAAACAAGATACTCTTTCTACCACTTCTCTTCTTCTTGTTTTGAGGGTAGTTTCTCTAAGAAGTGATTTTGAAAGCACTGTATACACATATTTGTTAGCAAAACCAGGAACAGAAGTCTGAATGTCTGGACAACTTTTTCAAACCTAATGCTATAAATAGAAGATATTTTGGTTTTTATGTTATTATTAAAAGAACTTTTATTAATTTAAAATCATACAAGATTTTTAGTTGTGAAAAAAGGGAACTACTAATCAGGCAACTGTTATTCATTCTTTAGATTTAATCATTCTGCCAATGGATTAGAAATATATTACTTTATCAGAAGAAGACAACCGAAGATTTTAAAATAAGATAAGGCAGAAGATACATTCAGTAGAAATGACATACTTTGAACTCACGTTTCATGAAGTAGTTCTGGAAGTTCCATTAGCACAGTCATTTATTCAGACTGATTAACAGATGTATAATCCGATACTACTAACTCTTTTCCTTGTTCCCATCTGCTTTCATGATTTGTTATACAGTTTGATTTATGGACAAAATTGCAGCTGTAGAAGTTTGAAGGTTTGAGCTCCTTATTTTTTTTAATGTTTGTGGTTTTATTTGTCTGTTTCCTTGTTTTTAGGAATAAATTAGTGTAATGATGCACAGGACAAGATCCACATGAAAAGGAGCTTTCTCTGAGAGAAACTGATCTGTAACAGCTGAAGTGATCATGTGAAGGTAGTACAAAAAGGACTTTTGTTTCTATAGGTTTGTAGACACCCTAAATTAAGACCCCTGTCTCTTAATCAAATACATTAGAAAATATGACTGAGAGGAAGTCATCGTCTGTAAAGGAAGATGTTCTTTATCTCAAATTTACCTGTTAAGAAATTGCTTTTGGGGAATTCGTGGCTTGAAAAGTACTCTAAGTTGTCACTCTCTATCATAATTTCAGGGTTTTCTTTCTAGGTTTGTTCCTTGTTTAGAAGAATCACTTCCCCTGAAGTCACTCAGCCTGAAGTGACATATCAGATTCTCATCTGCCAGTTTCCCTGTTACTTCTTTACCTCTAAGCCTGTACAAACACATCTGCATGGAGACCTGTAGCCATGACTGAGAAAATACTTAGCGAATTCTCTTATGTCCTAGCAAAATGCTAGAATACCAGAGCATACACAGGACAGAGTATTTTCTGTTAGTCCAACAAATTGGGATGGATCAGAGTTGAGGGACACATGCAGCACAAGCTGCCTGCGCCTGTAGAGATATCACAACAGTAGCTCAGAAGCCGTTACCTATACTGTAGTTACTGTACTTATTTTCAGAGAGATTGAATGTCTAACAGATCAATAAGAGTGTTAAGAATAATTGCAAAATAATTTATTTTAATGGTTCCTTGCAAAAATGCATGAAGAGAATGATACTGTAACACAAAGAATAAGGAGATGAAGGTCACCTCTGCCGTAGTGACCTAAGGATGTAACAAGGTGATGCATTTACGTGAAAATTCCTTCTCCAAGGTTGTGTTTGTACCCGTTTAGTTGCAGAAAAAAGGGGAAAGAATCCTCTACATTTTCAAACTTTGTGTTATGTTGTTCTCATGCTTAGATTTTTGATGGAAGCTTAAAGTTTCAATTTAGTTATTTTGTGTTTTAATGGTAAACAGAAGCACAGCTGGATCCTGTGTAACCCGAGCTGAGGGCTATGGGCCATGGGAAATCCCACTGAGAGCCTGGCATCCAGGGCCCATCCCACCACCCCAGCCAGGGAGCAGAACATCTCTGTGGGGGCAGGGAAGAACCAAGCCTAGGCCAGGATGCTAGCCTGGGGGGTGGGCTGTCTTGGTGGGGACCATGGCCAGGCTGGATGGGGCTGTGGAGAGCAGGAGACCAACATCCAATGGGCTTGTTAGGACAGTGACGGCCACCAAAACAGTGTCCCATACTCTGGGTAGCAATGTAAGGTACATGGATATCTGAGGGTCCTGATAGTGTGGATGATATCTCTGTGGGTCAGAGTTTTTCCAAATTGGGATAAAACCTCTCAGTCCTGTTGAGAGATCATCTATCCCCGCTACAGCTCTGTTTCACAGCCAAAGTGTGATGGTGCTTGTAACCCGTTAAGTCTTTGCCTGAAGTTGAAAGAGGAAAAGTTATACAGAAAAGGAAGTGAAAATGTTTCAGAACCAGTAAGTACCAATATATAACCGTAGTTAAACTGTTTCATTTTCATGAGGTTTTACTTTGATTCATTTATCCACTTTTGATGCCAGTGAGGGAGAGCAAGAGTGGCTCCCTACTCTTCTCTCTCTGAAATTAAAAGGCAGTAAATTTTAAACCAATAAAAGTAAATGTTGTTTTGTTTTCTTCGTCTTTTTTTCTCATGTAGCTGATAGTCAACCTGAATAATTCACTGCCAGACAAGGTCACTAAAGGCAACTGCAATATCAGGATTTTAGAAAAGGTCCCAGTAATTTTATGGCCAGTAATAACAGTTTTGCCATTACAGAAAACCAAAAATAATGTTGAAAAGGTCACCAATCTTCATGTTTCAGGGTCTGGATAATTAACTGTAAGATCAGGGCAAAACTGTATTGTGGTGTGCACATTCACACATACATATACATGCACACAGGACATTCAGAATTACTCATTAATAGTTTTTGATAGGTGATGATAAGCTACCAGAGAATTGCAGTGTGTTAATTTTGAGCTGGTTAATACTTATCTTGTTGGAAGAGGGCTTCCCATGGTTTGCAGTTTTCATAGGAAGACTTCACAGGCAAATCTTAGACCATGCATATTTTATAACAGAGATTCATTTCCCAGTTTTTATCAGAGTCTGTCTGATACAACTGACAATGGATTTTGATTTGCAGGGTTTGGTCCCTCTTCTCCTCCATCCCGGGGCAGCTGCTAACAACTTGTTCCCTTGCCTGCCTAAAAGATGTTGTGAGCACCTCCTCAGTGTACAGGATCATGGTGCAGGGATCTCTATTCCAACTTTCTAAGCAGCAATACAATCACAGCAGAGGGTTTTTTCCACTTGACACATCGCCTTAGCACTGATGCCCACTGTAACAGCTAGGAATATTTTTGGTTTTGTGCTATTGACAGATTGTACTAAACACGGTGCATTCTGAATGAAATCTGTGGTTTGAGCTGAGAGGGAAGAGTCAAAACTTAATCTGAACAAACAGAAGCAAATCCATTTATTGGAGCATGTCCAGAGGAGGGCCACTAAGATGACCAGAGGGCTGGAGCAACTTTCCTATGAAGAAAGGCTATGAGAGTTAGGATTGTTCAGCCTGGAGACAAGGAGGCTCTGAGGAGGTCTTATTGCAGTCTTCTAGAGCCTAAAGGAGGCCAGCAGGAAAGGTGGATAGGGACATTTTTAAGTGTCCAAGGCCAGGTTGAATAGGGCTTTGAGCAACAACTTCTAGTGGAAGATGTCCCTGCTTGTGGCAGCACGGCTGGAACTAGGTGATCTGTTAGGTCCTTTCCAACCCAAATCATTCTGATTCCAGGGTATTCAAGTTAGTCTGAAGCTTCAGTGGTATCTCTTGTAACTGGAGAGGATCATACCCGACAAGTAATCATATCTCTTGTACTTTATGAAAGAAAACCCCAAATACAATCTTTTCATGCAATCAAATCTACACAAAGTGTTTCAAACCACTTTAAGACTGATTAGATGACTCGGCTCATGCCTTGCAGAACATAGCTTCAATTTATTACTCATATCTAACTTCATGACTTTTTACATGGGTTGTAGTGGTACAAATATGAAACTGTCAGACTTCAGGAAACTACCTGTGCAGTATTGTGAGCTTCATGAATGCTTTAGACCTATTTTATTTGTTATTCTCTGGTACTTATGGAATATCAAGACAAGTTTGAGGGTGAGATACTCAGTCTTAGTGATCTCAGCCTTCTAGAAGAATATTCACTTTTCCAGCCTGAGAAGTGTGATCATTGGCTTGCACTGCTTTGCTTACTGTAACTGGATCCAAAAGGAGGGAATAGTTTGTACACAGGTTTTTTTCAGATATTGACCAAAACTGAAGCATGAGCATGATTGAAAAATAAAGGGAGGAAAATTAGAGATATTGACAAGGTGTCTCTTTTATGTATTAATTAATTTACTTGCTTATCAAAAGATGAGGATGTTTAAGTTGAAAAACTCTGGTGAGTAATCATTGTTTCTTGATCTTCAGACACTTTTGGACAGATGTGTTTCTGACAGATGCACAGTATTGTAATTAACATAAAGGCAACTCAGTCATATTTAATAGCCTGTGATAAACAACAGCTTGATCTAGACCGCATAATAAATGCTTCTACCTTTATCTTATGGTTCATCTATGATTTTAACTGTTATTTCCATGTTCATAACAACCTGTTTAAGCTCAGCATTCTTTACGTGCATGCATGCACAGCAGATATTCAATAGAAAGTGAATATTTTGCAATAAGGGAAGAAGAAAGAAAACAAGAAAAATTAAACAACCTAATAGTTAAATCTTCCTCACGCCATTTCACATACTCAATGAACGTGCTCAGGATAGAGCACAGGGAAAGAAATGTACTATAACAATCTGTGTAGGAAGAAATGGAATAACAATAAAATGTCTCTTAAAGAACTGAGGGAGTCTTAGAACTCCCAAAAGACACTAAAATGACGGAGTAAGATGCTACCCTTACTTGGTTTGTTTTATTTGAAGGAAAGAGGTATTTATTACATTGATGAGTCTGCAGTATGTTTCTTCGAACTGACTCATGAGTTGTGTTTTGCTGTATGTAGAAAACAAACTCACAGCAAAGAAAGACCTATTGAATATATTTTCCTGTGATATATTTGAGAATGGCATTAGCTGAAACATTATAGGCATAATATCTTAGAAAATAAAGGTGCTTTTTCTCAATACAAAGCTGGATGGGCTAGGTCAAGGAGACTGAAAGGATACTATCCATCTGATTAAACACTCATACAGTGGAGGACAGACATCTAGGTAAGACCTCCTTAGCCCTTTTTATAGTCAGTAGAGAGAAAACACGTTGAGGAGAGCAATACACCCCTCCCCTCCATAACTCATCTTTTCTCTAATATTTTCTTTTTAAACAGATTCAGCCATATGCATCAGCTATGTAGATGTTTGCAGATGGTTTAATCACATTTGAAATATAATACATGTTATTTTCTTTGCTGAATGATCATATTTTGTGTGTGTCTGTATCAAATCTACACTCTCTCCCACTCTCTTTCTGTCCATCAGCAATAGCTTTTTATACAATTGGCTGATTTCATCCAAAGTTGACAGAAATAGAAAGGTTTCAAAGACATTGTGTCATAGGCTGCTACCATGTTGTTCATGCTGTGAAAACATACAGCCTTAAAAGACACTGTTGTCATACCACCCTCAGTGAAACCCTCAGATGCTCATACGTTATTAAACATCAGAGAATTCACATGGTAAAAGTAAGGAAGAGACAAAGAAGAAAAGGTGGAAGCAGGTATTTATTAGCTCTAGAACTCTCTAAACTAATTATTTAAACATTGTGATTATCTTTGACCAGGGTTTAATGGTGGAGTATTGACACCCTCTTAAAAGAAGCTGCCAAATTTATAATAGATACAGAGGTTTCAAATATTCAATTTCTAAAGAGAATGGGCTGTCTTTTAAATTTGGAAGTGGTGTCTTCTTGTCAGGATTGCAGCACTGATAACAAAGACTACTTTTTATTACATATAATTTTTTATATACAGAGACTTAATTCTCCAGGATCTGACGTGCTTTTATTATGAAGTCTGACTTTTGAATACAGAAGCATGGGAAAAGTCTTTTCTCTTAAGAAAGAAAGAAAGAACAATTCTCAGATATGACACGTAATGTTTCATAGGCTCTCTTAGATGATATTATTAAAAGGAAATACAACATGAAATAAGGCCCTTTTTGTGCATGTTCCTGTATGGAATGCACTTGTATCTGTCATATATCATCATCAGAACTCCATTGCTGCATAGTTTGCACCTTAAAGCTTAAAGAGCACATTCTATTTGTTATCTATTAAAATTGGTTACACCAAAATGAGGATGCAGCTCAAAAACATAACATTTGTGAAGCCTGTTCAAAGAAAAAGCTACAGTCTAAGTTGCAATCAAATCTCTCAGAGGGATTAGGCAGACACCATTTTAGTTTATCCGTTCCAGAATTCGGTGCCAAGAGCGCTACAAAGATGAAAATAAAGAAACCGCCGACTGTGCATTTTTGTTGTTGGAGCTGCTGCGGCAGCAGTCTTAGAAAAAGGAGAGAACTGCTGTGCTACCTCGATCCCACACATACTGAAAGCCCATAAGAAGCTGGATTCTCACATCCTTTTGCCAAATAACTGGATAACAGCTGAAATCCACCAAGTGCTGCTTTGTGTAAAGAAAAGAAGAAAAAGAGAAAGACAGAAAAGACGAAAAAGAGAAAGACAGAGAAGAATAGCAGATGTTTGGAATAGTGACTGTACTGCAGATTACTTTAGTGTGGGGGGTCTAAAGAATGGAGCGAGATATTTTTGGAGTGCCTTGTGAGAAGTAAACAATGATGTCAGTAAAATACTAACTGGAGCTCTCTGTTTGTAAATGCTTCCTTCTTATTTGTAGACACAGACTGATTTTTTTTTAACAAATTCAATGTTGAAGTTCAAATGGCAAAATGCATTTGGAATCTACCTTTGACCAGTTCTGCTGAGATGAACAAAGGTGTCCTTGTCAGATCCTGGTAGTAGAAGACTGGGACTCCTACCTGCCATCAGCTGTGATCCAATCCAGGATTTTGCAGATTTTGTCATTCTTAGGTCCTCTGCAAAATAGGTACAGTAAGCTTCCATTTTGCTGAGGTGATATATCACACCAACATGACATACTTTTTACTTGTGAATTATTGATGTGAATCTACAGTAAAGAGCTGGGGCCATGGCCACAAGAGTGGCAAAGAGCATGATAAAATTTATTTTGGGTGATGGCAAGGTATTTGGAAGCTACTGAGACAGCTGGCTTGTTATCTCTCTTTGGACTAGCCTTACTATGTTTAATGAATGGTAAACCTGTTGTTAAGGCGACAAAAAATTGGTTACGCTGCTTGTTCAGTGCACCACAGTAACATTTTTCCACATGGGTAAACATACAATTACAACAAAAATGACCATGATTAGCAACTTAAAGCAGGGAGCACAATTTGCATGCAAACATATTTTCATATGTTCGTCTGGTTTTGAAAACAGCATTGAACAAAACACTGGCACAAACCTATAACTTAAAGTATAGAGATAATGCCCTCGATTGTGTCCATCCATATTCCTGTAGCAGTTCACATGACTGGATGATCCTCTGGAGATAAGATTTTCCTTCTGATCCTGTTGAAGTCAAGAATCCAGTTGTCTTTAAGTCTTTTCTCCCTGAAACTAATCAGCTGAACTTTTGCCAAAGAAACCATAAGGTTTATAGCTACAATCCCATGATCCTATAAATCTTTTCAGTAATTAGTCAGGAATTAAGTAACTATGATATATCAATATTTGCATGTGTTATCTATCATTTCCTTCCTACAATATTTCTTACTGTTCCGTAATTTTGGTAGTCTTAGTAAAATATATTTTTTTTACAGGATTTTTCATAAAATATTTAGATGCCACTGTATGTTCAGTTCCTACACTTCATATGGAAAGTGTCTATGTATGATATGTGTATGTATGCCTATTTACATGCATGCATCTGTTTATTTATATTTCTGTATATAAATATAAAACGTTCTAAACAAAAGCAAAACTAAGAAAAACTCCCTCAATAACTTAAAAAATGCTGAGAGATGAAAATGAGTTAAATAAAACGAAACTTGCAAGAAGTGCAAGCAGCTGCCATGAGTGTTCTGCAATAATTCATATATTTTATTGTTCTGTTTTGTTTTTTAGATAATTAGTTGGTGGCAGAGGAATAATCATGTTGTATGAAACATTGTGAATTTAATTTCACAATGAAAGCTGTACACTGTTTCTACTGTGAGCTAAAAGGACAAACAAGATCTGTTAAAGGGCCAGACCACAAAGAAATTTCATGTCCACAATGCACTGTTTTAATTTTTTCTCTATTGTAATGTTAGTCTAAAATTTGATGGTTTCAAAAGCAGCAATGCAAAAATCCTTATTTCTATTTAGTTAAAAATTACTTTTAAAGCTCTGTCTAACATTGATTTATGAGTGAAACAATCGGTGAATGAACTATCGTTTTGAAGAAAATATATTTCAATGAAACTTATGATCAAGCAATAAGTGCTCTTATTGATTTCAGTGGGACTGTTCCCCTGAGTACTAAAGTTATGTTCTAGTGCACATTCACAGGTTCAGATCCTTTGTTGTTCTGAAGGAATGAATAGCATCCAGCTGATGAAAAAGAACTAGAAAAGAGAGAAAGGAATCTCTGTTATTTGCAGGCAATAATGCAAAGACAAACAAAAAGCCCATTCACACACAAAGAAAAGCACAAAGAGTCCTAGACAATAACATTTAAGCTGAATTTTCACATTCCTTTCCTTTCCCATTTGTGGCTCGAACAGTAACTATAGCCTTTCTATCTTGATATCACAAACATTTTAAATAGCACCTATCAGCAGGCATTTCATAGTGGGCTCCACAAAGAAAGTAGTTTCAAAGTTGTGCTAAAACCCCACCAGCTTCTGAAGCACATTTGTTTTGTTAAGTGATGATATATGCTCAGGCGATAAGGATCTCGCGCCCAGGGAGGCAGGTTCAACAGACGGTTGTCATGGTTTTATTTTCTGTGGACTGTCTTGCTTGTTCAAGTTAAAATGTCATGTCTCTGTAGTTTTAAGGGAGGGCAAGGGGCACATGTCTGACCAATACGCTGCAGCAGGGTAGAAGTCTCATTTGCCTGAAGTCTGAGATGCATGCTGTTAACTCTTTAAACGTCACTGCAGTCTCTAAGAGGCAAGTGATTCCTGCGTATTTACTGTGCACACTCTAGAGTGGAGCCACCTCTCAGTCACCTGCGTGTTCGCAGAGTTTGGGTGGTTTCCTCATTTCTCATCTTGGTGGATTAATACTGGTTTTAAAAATCATCAGTTCTTTTCTCAACAAAGGGAATATATGTTTATTCCATTGTTGAATCAAAAACAAGGCTAAGAAGTTGTTCACATGATTGATTCCAATTCTACTCATAATCACACTTTGGCCTCTTTTAGTTTTACACATAAATCTGTTGAAGCAGAACTGTCACCATTTGCAGATGCAGAAATCATGATGTTTTGTCCTCGAAACCAGTAAATATCTTCAGAGATCTTTTGTCTGAATAGACTGACATATCCAATGTAAACCCAAGATGGTTCTCCTTTAGCTAACATATAGACAGAGCAGTGAAATGATGTATGAACTCAATAGCTTAGAGAGAACAGATTAGCAGATTGCAAGTTCTGTTACGCAGACTTTCCTGCATAACATAATTATATCTGTGTCTGGATAAAAGGCAATGTGGTTGTGGGAGGGGGCATGGAAAAATGAAGCATAAACCAATTTTTAAATTAAAAAGATATGTAAATCTTTTCCTAGTTTAAAAAGTCACCTTCCTGGTGACTTACAGAGTTGTAGAATGCTTTGACTAATAGAAAGGAACTTAGAGGACCATCTAGCCCAACCCTCCTGCCATGGGCATGGTTTCCTTCCAGTAGATTAGTTTGCTCAAAATCCCATCAGATCTGACCTTGAACATGTTCAGAGATGGGGCTTTAGGCCACCAGTGATACCTCATGCTTTATCTGCTGCAACATTAATGCAAAAAGTGAGACGTCTGATTTAAGACATGATATTTTTTTTCCATCTAACTTAATAACTTCATTCAAGCCTATATCTCCAATCTTCATGAATTCATTCTTTCTTTCTTCTCTTTTCTTTTCTCTTAAGTTTTAATGTGTCACAATGTCAACAAGAAAGCCAGACTTGTTGGATAAAAAAGGCAGAGCATGTCTAAGCAATGTAAAATTTAGGATACTTGAGCAGAAAGTCCTGGGTTATGATTACTGCATAAAGATCTGTTTATCTAAATGTTAGTGAATTACTTTTTGCTACCTTGTGGTGTGCTATAACTAATTCAGTACACAGAACACAGGAACAAAATCAGTACCTCGAAAGAACATGAAGTATTCCTCGTAGAACCACAGAATATTTGAGGCTGAAAGAGACCTCTGGAGATCATCCAGCCCAAGCCCCTGCTAAAGCAGGTTCACCTAGAGCAGACTGCACAGAACACATCCAGGTTGATTTCTAGTATCTCTGGAGAAGAAGATCAACCTCTCCAGGCAGCCTGTTCCAGTGCTTCATCACTTTCAAAGTAATGAAGTTTTCCCTTACATTGAGGAGGAACTTCCTGTGCTCAAGTTTGTGTCTGTTGCCCCTAATCTTGTCTCAGTGCATCATTAAAAACAGTTTGGCATCCTGATTAGTTCCCCTCTCAGTCTACTCTTCTGGCTGAGCAGACCCAAGTCTCTCAGCCTTCCCTCATAAGAGAGATGTTACAGTCTCCTAATCATCTCCATGGCCCATCACTAGACTCTCTCCAGTAGTTCCTTCTCTTTCTTGCTCTGGAGAGTCCTGAGCTGGGCATGGTACTCAAGATGTGACCCTCAACATACGCGATACTGAATCTGTTTTGGAGTACACAGAGCTAGCCAAAAGGGAAAGGCTGAAGGTAATGAGGGATCTGCAGTTTCTTTCCGCAGTTTCCTGTTGATTTGGCCAAGATGAACAAAAGGTGTGGCATACTCTATGTCCCCTAGGTTAGTCAGAGGTGAACACCCATCTGCTCTGTGTTAGCAGTACTGCTCCTAAAGTTTCTTAAAGAGAAATATAAATTCCCATCTTCCAGAGACTGTTCTAATTTCCACAGTAAATGTGAACTGTTTTAGAAGGAGAATGGGTGTGAAATGTAATACCTTCTCATGCATTTTAATTTTTTTCACTGAGGCACAGTCAATATATACATTATAAAACGAGAGGGCAACTGTTACTCTTCAGTAATGTTAGTCTGTAATTAGAATACTTACCTGGTGTGGGTTAATTTAGAATTCAGGTAGCCTCTAACCTGTTTATTTGCTTCTTTTTCCTGTATATAAATACTTTGATCTCCTTTCTATGCTTTAATATTCATTATTTCTCCTGCCTGTTCAATGATTTTTTGTGGGAAAATTAGCCACAATACTTAGAATCAGACATATAGTACCTTATATCTACCCAGATTTGTCACGTATGATACTGCTTCTAGTTTTTGCTGCTCTCTTTTTTTATTTATGTGACTGAAGAGCTTTTTTGTTATTTGTTTTAACACACTTTGAAAGGCCTAACTCAGCTTGGCTGTTGGCAATTCTTACATTATTTCTACACTTCATGACCTCTAAGGTGTACCTTTATTTGCTGATCAATCTTTTTTTTCCCTCCATTTCTCGTAGGCTTTATGCTTACTCTTAATGTCCTTTTCGAGGTGGCTATACATCCAAATACATTTGGAAACCTTTCCTGAAAGTTTTGTTCTCACTTGCTTGATGTGCAAGTTTCAGATAACTTTCCACTGCTGACTTATAGAGTTTGGAGGCATCTGTCATACTGCAAGACCCTGAACTCTTTGCTTCCATTGACTTTACTTGCTTGTTCATGAACTTTGTCAAATTTTTTTCTTTTTAAATTGAGTAACCCATTTGAAGACCTGCTTTTGCTTATTTTCCTTTTAATTCATATTCAATCAATCTGTGACTGCTGACTTCAAGGGTATTTCAATATTATCATTATCTTCAGTAAGTGTACAGGATTAGAGAAGTGTTTGGCAGGCTAGTTGAAGCAGGAGCAGTAACTCCAGCTGGGCATCTGGAAATCATTGTCATGTCCCGCCTGCATGTGGAGATCAACGCTGCTTTAATGTTTCTCAAATGTTTTTATTTGTGGAAATCATTGAAATTATCATGGCATATAGATGGCATTTATGTGTTTATCATACTGCTGGTTGATTATAGATAGAGATAGAATGGTGATTTTGGGATGATATGGATCTTCTATTCATAATTTTCAATTACACCATGTATGTGTGTATTCAGTACAGTGACAATAAACTTGGTTTAATGCAACGTTACACAGTGTAATTGTACAAGAATCGAGACATTTTATAACCCCTGAACCTGCACTACGTTACACATGCACACGTCCCTGACTTCCATTTTTTTCAGAGTTTTCTATGCTTGTGTTTACATTATATGTTTTATTGTTAAGCCGGACGGACTGTAATTTGATGCTCTGTGTTCTATTAAGGTCTTGAGTCTGTGTCCTTGCGTTGTGTCTCTACTGTCATGGTGTCTGTGCCAGCTGGAAATCACACTTGCTGCACACACAAAGTTCAGTTTTGGAGGATCTTACATCCATCCACCTTGCAAGAGCTGAGCTTCAGGTTATGTCCTAACATGTGGCTTCAACTTTGGTTGCATTAGGAGGGGAATAATTTTTCACACACCAGCTGGGCGTTAAGGTTTGGTTCCATAAGACTCCTAGTATAGTTGCAAGGCAAATTCACATTAAAAAGAATCTCTTCATTGGATTAAGTAACAAATGGAGTTATAATCAGTGAGTTTTCCCTACGAAACAAATCCTCCAGGAAGATGGGATTCAGCCAACTGCTGGTGTGTTCATTGTACACAGACATGACAGAGACAAACATCTGAAATTGTTACTATAGTCTGTGGAAAGAATGAAGCATTTTTAAAGGGCATCATACATCTTTTCCTAAAAGATATTTAAAAGAAGTCTTGTGAGTTATGCTTAAAATCTCTATTTTTCCTTATAGCCCATGGAAGGACAGTAGAATGACTGAGATAACATAAACCCTTCTCTTCAATTTTGACTTCTGTTTTTCATCTTGCATCCACAGTTTCCTTCCATGCTCAAGTCCACTTATGTTTCTAGCTCTAAGAAATATTCTAACATCATTTAAGGAACTATTTAAACGTAAATTACGCCCAGGAACTTTTACAGCAAGTAATCTTCCCAGTTATATTTGCTGTTGTCATGTCTGTTCCTGTCTCAGACACCATCACCAGTTTCTCTTTCTTGTTCATGCTTTTAAAGGTAGAAATATGCTGATAAACAGAGTTCCTCTGCAGAGATCCATAAAGAACAAACAAGTAAACCCCCTAAAAAAACCGAACAAACCTTTGTTTTATCAACATTTATTCATTCCCTTAAGTTCTGCACCTTGATTTTTGAAGACTCCTGTTGAGTCTCAGCCTATGTTTAAGCTCATAGTCCCACTACCCATAAGCTGGTTGAGAAGTAGGGCTGGCCTTGAAGTTGCAAGGCTTCTGTCTAGTGAATGCATGCTTCCCCAGACAGAGCTTTGCAAGTCAAAACACCACAGCAGCCAGATGGCCTAGCTACACACACAAAAAAAGAATATTCACTTACCTGCAAGGCAAAAAAAGATTTACTTTTTTCTCATCAAGGTTTGGTCTCTGATGGCATTTGAATGCAGTTTTTGTTTTGAGGAAGCCTGTGCAGTCTGTTCTGTTACTACGTCACTTTACATACTGTTAACTTCTTCCTTTTTTATGACAGTAAGTCAGACCATAAGTGAAGTTTTACTACTTTTGCATGCCTGAAAAATGAGAAAAGTTCTAAAAAATTGCAATGAAAGAGTCTTCCAAGTTGTACTTTTTTTGTCTCACTACAGGTCATTTGTCTTTGAATCTTGTTCAGCTGAAAAACATTTGAAAGGAGTTGAGAAAAAAAAATTGCTTTTCTTAGTTGTCCTTTAAGTATAGAGCTTTGTTTGCGTGGTCCTTCCGAGTTCTTACTGTTTTACCTGCCCAGGGAAAGAAAGAAAAACAGTTTTAATCGATTCCAAAGTATTGGTCAAGTGCTTTACAGAATATAGAAAATGGTGTAACACTGGTGGTTCAACAGGTCTCCCCTGAAGAAATGTTATCTGTCATAAAGAGAGAGATTAGTCTAAAAAGCATTAAATTCTCTGATCCTAACAAATGGGGGCAAGGAGTCTAATAAAAAATGCAAAACTGAAATTGGAGTACTAAAACAAACAAAAAATGAAACAAGTGAACAAAAAAAAAGATCCTTAAACTAAAATTAACGTATCAGGTTGAATTTTTAATTTGGACACATTGTCTAGTCATTGGCATTTTTGCAAAAACACATGCATTAAAAGAATACAGAAAAATCCCTTAACTTGGTCAAAGCAAAATTTCCATTTTTTCAGGTGACTCTTAGCTTCCTGCATTATCACACCTTCATAAACGTTATATCCTCAGTGACAAAGGATAGGTATTTATCACTGAACCAACAAAGAACTGAGCTTTCTTTTTCCTTCTTTCCTGATTCCTCCACAACCATTTTATTCCTCTTTGTGTGTGTATTTATGTTTTTTCCTTTGTGTTTCACCTGACTCTGAGATCTACCGTACTGCACGGTTATCAACATGATGAGAGGAGACAGCCTGTCTAGGTTTGCCCAGTCTTAAAAAGACTGGTAAAGAAAAAGGCCTGACTAGATAAGCCAGATGACATCCCAGACCTGGGAAGGGAGCCAGGGTCCAGAGCAACATCTGCTGTGGTCAGGCTGCCAGCCTAAAGCATCCATCCGTGACTGACCAGTCGCCTTGGATCCTGAGAACACCAACAAATGCTTTATTTATCATACCTTTACCGTCCCCTTGTTTTTTTTTCCTCACTGCTGTCTAGTGTTTTGACAAAAACAAGAGAAATGACCGTAGTTCAGGTTTCAAAATTAAATTTGAAAGCCAACCCTTTCCTTCTCATCAAGAAAGAACACTTGAGGAAATAAGAGACTGTAATGCCATTCTTTATTCTAAATAAAGGAATCTGATGTAATTTTGGTGTGAGACTTGTTTTCATTCTTTGCGTATTTATGGTTAATTTATCCTATTCAGGAACAGCTGTAGCATGGATTGAAATAAGGATGTTGTCTCAATGTGGCTTTGAAAAGAGTGTTCCACAATAGGGGTACCATCTGCTATACTGAGCAGAACCAGTGTAGGACATCTAAATTCCCATTTTCCAACTGGTAAATAAACACTTGCTACTCAGACAGTATCTAAAAATTGAGATGAATTTTTTAACATATTTTCCATCAGCTGAAATCCATAAGTCATGCTTGACTGTTTCTAAGACAGAAGCATCTTAAGATATTTTTCTGTCTTTAGCTAATTTATTCTGTCGAAACTAGAAAAAATACAAGAAGCCACCACAAACTTCTCTGTCATTTTTTCTCATGACAGAAATGCATAAACTGTGTTTTATCCCTAGGGGAATGTATGGAGAGAATATGTTGGGGAGGAGTGGGGGGGAAGATGAGATATGAATAGAGGTGGAATGACTTAGTTAAAATTTGATCCACTGAGAATTTCCCTATATGACAACAGATTTGTTTAGGAATCCTGCCCCTCACTTGCATTTTCTTTAATGTTCAATCCATACTGGGAAAGTGCCTGATTGAACATCATCCCTACCCCTGTCCAATTTTTTTCAAGGAGGAGGAGAAGTCACGGATGAAGCCATACCATCCTTTTGTGGGGATGTGGGGGAACAGGACTGCAGGACACACTACAGAAAGTGCTTGTACCACCACCTCGATTAAGCCTTACTGTCTGGTCAGATGCCTACAAAGACAAGAAGGACCAAGGAGGGAGAACTGACACTTAAATACAATCTCAGTCATGAGGCACCAGGTAAGATGTAGATCCATTCCTGATTGCACTTGAAAGCTTGATTCAAGATGCCCTTAAGCCAATATAAATACAGAAATTGTTTTCAGGGGGAGCTTGAAGTGGCATGAACTCAGCACTCTGAAATAAATGGGATTGAATCAGTGACAGGAACTTGAGGGGTGAGAGGAGGGACTCCTAAGTACTTGAAAAACATTAAGAATAATCAAAAAGGAGCAGGCAGGAGGGCAGGAGTTGGGTGGCAGATGTTTGCTTGCTCTGAAGAACGAAAGTAGCAATCACAAAAATCGATAGTAAGCCTTATTAAAGGTGAGATAGGTGCTTTCACTCTGAGGTTTTGTTTGGTTGCATTAGGCTTAGATACTTCACAGGTCAGGTATTTCAGACCTAGCATCTCTAGAGATCCCTTTCTTGTATTGCAAAGCATTCCCTCCAGAAATCTGCCAGTATTTCAAATGTACTTTCTAGTTCTGAGTTGGGGATGAGAAAGCAAGAAGAGAGGAGAAGGGAAAGAAAAGAAAAAAAAAAAAGAAAGAGAGAGGGTTCAACAATGAAAAGTAAGAACAGAGTCAGTGAAGTAGGACTAAAGGAAGAGAGGACAGGGAGGAAGGCAAGGGTCTCATTTTTCCATGACATTGTATCTCTCCTTATTTTCAATTTCCAAATTCATTCGATTTTTCTCTCGGACTGAGTGCTCCTGAACAGCCTGTACAATTTCCCTAAGGTGAAACCCTCCTCTTGGAGAGCTGCAGTGAATATTATCCCAGGGTCTCAAAAATGCCAATAAGAGAACAAATAATATTTGTTCATAATGGTGTTCAGTGCAAACCATGACTGATTAGTGTTATGTGTGACATCAACAGAGACAGTAATCAAGGTTACTTAAGCATTGATTTTTTAGAGAGGTGAAGCCTCTTTGATGTATTACTCCATCAACACCTTCAGAGCCAAACTTTGCACATGAAATTAATCCCAATTAATTAGAACATTTGTAGATGGTACTGGGCTCTTTTATGTTGCAAAATAAATATTAATTCAGTAGCATTTTTCACCTTGTGCAGCTTGTGTGGCTAGGAAAGGAAAAAGTACCTTATTGATCAGTGTACTGAAAAATGTTATTTGGCACTTGAGGTGGTCTGAGAGGCTGCTTGCCTGAAATCAGCTCAAGGGCCTGTAGAGAAATTCAGGAAACTGGAACTGAATTGTATGGCCTTTACTTTTACATGTAGTCATGGAAAAAATATTTTTTCCAATATTTTAAGGGGACAAATTTACCCTTGAACTTTACACAAAACATATATAAAACAGTGCACTGTGACTGCTCTACAGGAAAGATGTGGTCTGAGGAAGATGTTTTGTGATACCTCCTCAATTCAGAGACATATTTATTTAGGATCTCCTAGTGTTAGTGATTTTCGTACTGGTAATTTTATAAGTAAATTCCTGTGACTTATGTTGAGCTGTCTTCAACTGATCTCCTCCAGAAAAGGAAGAAGCCTTGTAGAACACCATTGCTTCTTCACAAATCGACGCCAAAACATATTTGTTTGTGCATTACCATTTCCTTCTGATTCCCAGAGTCTAGGGCTCTAATTCTAATGCCCAGAATAACGTGCTATGGGACTGGGAGGGAAAATGCACAAGGCAGAGAGGATTCCTGCTGTATTACTTTAGACATCTACTACCTAACGTTATATTCCTCCCATGTTAGCCCTTCCTTCTTCATAGTGAATGTATAGGGAACTTTGACCATGAACTTCTTCGAGAGTCACAACTTACTTAGACTCTTGAACACATGACACTCAGTATAAATCCCAGTCTTACCTCCAGATACAGTTTCCCAGTTTGATTAGTTATGTGTGAAGAAGGTATAAGAAAACCACAAAATTTATGTGTGTTTTGCAGATGAGAATCAGGCAGCTGAGTAAAAAAATACAAAGTAAACCACAAACTAACAGTTAAAAACATTCAGCTTTAAACATCAAACACATTGTCAAAATCCTGCCTAGGAAAAGTAACAATAAAGAGTCTCTAACTTGATTAGGCTCTTTGGAACCTCATCAAAGGATAAATAAATGAGTGCTTGCATTATTACAGTAATGCTTGGATGGCCATTTCCTCACTAAATTTAGTCATCACATAGCATTATAGAAGGAACAATAAACTATTTTCTACAGCACATTATTCCTCTGAAAGGAAGAACTTGAGACTGTTCTATGCTCATATCTCAGCCTGTGCTATCTGAGTGGCACCAAAGAGGGTGCCTCCTGGGGAGGAAAAGCAGGAACACAAAGTCGTGCAGAATAGCGGGCTGCAGGAGAAGGTGGCTTCAATGAGTCTATGCTTGCTCTTAAATCAAGAGAGGAAAATCAGCTGGGGTGTAAATTCCCAGTGACTTCAGTGAGCATAGGAGCCTGGTGGCTGTCAGCTGGGGCCCCTGCTGCTGTGCTGTGGCAGGCACTATCCAAGAACTTGTGCTGCCGCAGGCACATGGTCAGCACTATTAGTATCATCCTGAAACAGCAGTAACCCCTGGTGGGATATCTGTCCCTGAAAGCCAAGGCTCATCCTCATGGCAGGGATCCTGGCTACTTCAAACTTCAACTCAGTACCTCAATCTTTTCCCAGTTAAAGATAACGGGTAGAACAGTCTGGAAGCAACTCTAAGGTTCACTAGTCTTAGAATCACAAAATTGCCTAGGTTAGAAAAGAGTTTTAAGATTACCAAGCCCAACCGTAATNTTCACTGACTCTGTTCTTACTTTTCATTGTTGAACCCTCTCTCTTTCTTTTTTTTTTTTCTTTTCTTTCCCTTCTCCTCTCTTCTTGCTTTCTCATCCCCAACTCAGAACTAGAAAGTACATTTGAAATACTGGCAGATTTCTGGAGGGAATGCTTTGCAATACAAGAAAGGGATCTCTAGAGATGCTAGGTCTGAAATACCTGACCTGTGAAGTATCTAAGCCTAATGCAACCAAACAAAACCTCAGAGTGAAAGCACCTATCTCACCTTTAATAAGGCTTACTATCGATTTTTGTGATTGCTACTTTCGTTCTTCAGAGCAAGCAAACATCTGCCACCCAACTCCTGCCCTCCTGCCTGCTCCTTTTTGATTATTCTTAATGTTTTTCAAGTACTTAGGAGTCCCTCCTCTCACNAGGAAAATCAGCTGGGGTGTAAATTCCCAGTGACTTCAGTGAGCATAGGAGCCTGGTGGCTGTCAGCTGGGGCCCCTGCTGCTGTGCTGTGGCAGGCACTATCCAAGAACTTGTGCTGCCGCAGGCACATGGTCAGCACTATTAGTATCATCCTGAAACAGCAGTAACCCCTGGTGGGATATCTGTCCCTGAAAGCCAAGGCTCATCCTCATGGCAGGGATCCTGGCTACTTCAAACTTCAACTCAGTACCTCAATCTTTTCCCAGTTAAAGATAACGGGTAGAACAGTCTGGAAGCAACTCTAAGGTTCACTAGTCTTAGAATCACAAAATTGCCTAGGTTAGAAAAGAGTTTTAAGATTACCAAGCCCAACCGTAATCCTCACACTGCCAAGTCCACTACTAAACCACGTCACTAAGCACCACATCTCCACATCTTTTAAATATCTCCAGGGATGGTGACCCAACCACTTGCCTGGACAGACTCTTCAAATGTCTGATAAACCTTCCAGTGAAGTAAAATTTCCTAATATCTAGTTGAAATCACCCCTGGTGCAAATTGAGGCCATTTATTCTCATCCTACCACTTGCTATTTGGGAGAAGAGATGAACATCTACCTCACTACATCCTCCCTCCAGATTGAGAGCTAAAAGGTCTCCCCTCAGCTTCCTTTTCTCCAGATGAAACAGTTCCCTCAGTTGTTTCTCATAAGACATGTTGCAGACTTTTCATCAGCTTTGTTGCCCTCCTCTGGACACTCTCTAGCAGCCGGATGTCTTCCTTGTCCTGAGGGGCTACATTTTTCATGGTCATCATGCTTCCTTAATAGATTGAACCAACAGGTTTAGATGGAGAGGGAAAGAGAGAACCTGATCCTACTTGTTTTGTACCTTCTACTCACTCCTGAGCAGTCAATCCCCTATGGAGAATTTGGATTTAGATTCTTGTTCTTTGCCACTAAGAAGCAAAACAAGACTGGAGCTTATTGTGCAAGCTAACAGAAAGTATACTGGAGTTGTGCTAATATAGAATGGAAATTAATCTGGATAGGTGGAAAGGTGATGGATTGCCTGACTGTCTATCTGTTTGTATAGTTGAATTCTTCTGGTAAAAGATTCTGAGTCTGGTTGTGTGTTCATACAATATCCAAAACACTGTGAATCTGCACATAGCAGTTACTGCTCATAATAAGGATGATGAAAAAGAGAGATAGATGTTCTCTTTCCTTACTATCACAGCAGTTTTATACTGTAGAACTCTGGTTAATTTACCTCTCATTCATAGTGCATAAACAACAGAAGAAACATAGTATATGCATATATATGACATTAGTATTTTGAGTGTATCTATGTCTTTGCATTTGCATGTGAATATGAAATAATTCTATGCAAGTATGGGATGGGATTTAATTGTTTTCTCAAACAATGTATCCTTATCTTTCTGGAAGCAGTTCAGACCATCAAAGAGTTGTTGCTGATGAACTGACTAATTAGTTTCCAATAGTTAACCTTGTATTTTTCTTCATTACTGGTTCTCTGTTCCCTCTAGTTTTACATTTGGTATCAGAAAGTTCATTTAGAATCCAGTCAATCTTCCAATGCCAGCTCTGCACTTTAATTTTTTCATTCAGGAAGGACACAATGGGAATAATATTAGTATCTGTCAAGGAGACACAGGAAAACTTTTGAGTTGCATTGTCTAGAGAAAAAAACAAAAACTCAAACAGGCAAAAAACAAAAGCCAGGAAGATGGAATTCAAAAAAGAATAGAATAGAATTAAGCCACCAAGGACTGACTGGCTATTGTGGGAAAATAAGTTACAGGGAACCAACAGGTTTATAAAAGTAGAAAGCTGAAGCCCTTAGATTAAGATTTTATTTCAAAATGACACCATCAAATAATTACTTTTATTATATTTCCTTCAGTGCTTCGTTGTTTACATTAGTATCACAGAAACTTTGCTTTGAAAAAAAGAACAGTGTTGAGCAATACAAACATGTTTCATGCTGGTCAGTCCTCTTTTGTCTAGTTTGTGTAACTTTATTTTTTGAAACCTATTCACACAACAAATAGGGTCTAAAATTACACAATAAGGCTAATTAATCAACAGAGCAGCCTAAAGTTCTGGTGGATTCTCATTCAGTGGAGATCTTTAAATGAAGATTAGATGTCTTCTCCTTTCTCTACAGAAAGATGTGCTCTCAGACTTTGAACAGCATCAAAGTCAGGAAGTCCCCTAGACATCACTATTCCTGAAGTTGTAATATACCCTGCTGGCCTTACATTTATGAATTCTTATGTTTGTAATATACATCAGTATATTGCAGCTGTTCATGTCCATGGTTTACAAGGACTATTGTCAGGGACATTAGGTTAATGATTACATTTGGTACAAACAGGCTCTATCTCAACAAAGAGACTTGAGAACATTTCTGGCCTCTTTGTAAAGACCTCTTCCTTCCCTTGTACGCACTGATTTGCCCTGAAGGGAAACAGGCAATCCAGCAGGTCTGAAATCATAGTGAGCCTGGCCCTCTTCCCAGTTTGGATGATTTGGGAAATCAGGTCCTGGAGGCCACAGTTCATTTTGGTTTAGTCTTCACCCAGTTATAATATATTTTTCTGTCTTGAATGTATTCATCTGTCACCCAGTTTGGTTCTCTTTAGGCTCATCCATTGTCTTTTCTCCTAGGAGACAGAGAGAGCCACAGACTTCCCAGATCTGACTTTGATGCAAATATGTAAGGAATGCCATAAAAGCATTTCCAGAATTCTGTGATGACAACCTGAGAAAGAACTGAGATGGCAAGTGAGTTGCAAAGAAGAGAAGAGGAATTAAAAGGTATGCAACATACCATTATGATTCTAAGCAAAAACCTTAAAGAAGTGGTGAAGAGACTTGTACTGACTTTTAGTTTAGTCACAGACAGCAGGTTTCCACTCTATTTTTGGTTGGTTGTTTTTTTTTTTTTCCTAACACAAAGATATCAATGAGAGATTGCTGTGGCATCACGAATCCCAGATGGCTCCGTTCTTTTATGTTGTGGTGGTGCAGCTCCCCTGGGCAACTTGTTGCACCAGGATAAGTCATGTCTGTTGTGTTCTTGCCTTTCACAGTATCACAGTATCACAGTACTGTAAGGTTGGAAGAGACCTTTGAGATCATCGAGTCCAACCTATGGCCCAACACCTACACCTACTACCTACACCTACTCCTACTTGTCAGCTACACCATGTCACCAAGTGCCTCATCCAAATTCTCTTTGAACACCTCCAGGGATGGTGACTCCACCACCTCCCTGGGCA
>VWPV01023787.1:0-30104 GCA_013389885.1 Geococcyx californianus | reverse complement strand
AAACCATTCCATGGTTCTGTGGCAAATGCTGTTTGTGGGCTCTCCCTGCTGACGGACACGTGGTGCTGTGCTGATAGCTTCGTCTCAGGATCAGGGTTTCGTGGCGTGCCCATTGCTTTAGCTGAGGGAAGTTGGCTTTATTGCATAGTGCTTGGTGTAGGACTGTCTCCACAGACTCCTCTTCTGTTTCCCTAGATATCAAAGAGTATGCCATGGGGCTCGGGATCGACCCCAAGAAGGAGCCTGAGCTGATGTGGGTGGCCAAGGAGAGCCTATTGGCCCCGTTACCACCTATGTGGAAGCCTTGGTGAGAGCTCTGTCGACAGCCATCCCGCACGATTCCTGACCTCTCCTGCCCTTCCCCTGCTGCCCATGCCAGTGGCAGAGGCGGGTAATGCCACGTGGGGTTATTCCCTTTCCTCAGGAGGTGCCTGTTATCACTTTTTGTCCCGTTGTCACCCCACAGCCAGAATATGAATGGAGATATCTACTACTTCAACTTTTCCACTGGGCAGACCTCGTGGAACCACCCCTCTGATGAGCACTACAAGAAGGTTGTCATCGAAGAGCGGGAGAAGCTGCAGGTGTGTGACAGCTTGAAAAAGAAGGAAAAGAAGGAGAAGAAAAAGAAAGAGAAGAAAGAGAAGAAAGAGAAGAAGGAGAAAAAGGAGCAACCACCCGTGAGTAGTCTTCGCTGGGAAGGCTGGGGTAGGATGGATGAAGGGCTGGGAATTGGACGGGCTGCACTATTACTGCTTTGGGAGCAGAACAGGGATCCCCTGAGGACAAATCCTGTCCAGGAGGGCTCTGAGTTTGACGGAAATCCAGCAGAAGTGGGGTCACAGAAGGTGGGAAGGACATGCCTGGGGTTGGGGGTGCCACAGTCTTGCAGTGCTTTTGCTGGGAAGGATGTAGCAGCAGCCAGGGATGCTGGTGTTGGATATTTGGAGCACTGGAAAGATTTCCTTCCTTGAAGAGCCAACACATGGTGTTTAGGCAGAGTCCACGTGTCCATGCCCATGTGTCCATGTGCTGTGATATCCGGACATTGGACAGGGATGTGGATGTGTGAGGTTGGTCTGCTTTGCTGTCGGTACCTGCAAGCATAACCAAATTCCCTTTATGTCCCAAGAGACTGCAAACAATTCCTGCCCTTCCATTAGCCAGCAGTGGGAAAAATCTGGGGGGAAGGATGGTGCCTTGTGCTGTTGTTCAAGGCATAGAGCTCTTCAACTCAGAAAGCTGCAAGCTCAGGTTTCTGATCATGAGGATGCACAGTGCTCTGTTAGCTGATAAGAACTACAACTATAAATATCAGATCAACTGCAGATCATCCTGAAAGTTGTAATTAGCCAGATGGAAGTGAGTTCATCATTGCTGACGGACAGTTAACAGCCTCTGCTCCATACAGGTAGTTAGTGGCCATCTGCAGAAAATAATTAGTGGAAGGTGCTCTCCCTGGAGCCTTCAAGGTGCAGTGCTTGGGGGTGAGGGTGCTGGATGGCTCCCAGGGCTCTTGTTGTAGATGGAAAGGGAGATGTGCATTCAGGAGCTGCTGTTTTCCACTGCCTGTAGCTTTTCCAGTGGCACAAGGTGAGGAAGCAGTCTGGATTTTGGTCTAAAAAGAGGTGAGTATTGCAGCTTAGGGAGGGTAGGAGGCTCTCACAAGCAGCATTTCAGTGGTGGTGGGTTCAGCACTGGCAGCCAGTGTTGCACTTTTCTCCCTCTCTGAACTAAGACGTGTAAGCTGTGCCTCCACCCGTGCTGTCCTCTCAGCGAGTCCCTTCTGCTTCAGTCCTCAGACATCGTGCTGCCACCTCTCAGGATGTCCCATGGCACCTTCCCGCCGCTGCGTGGGCACTTGCTGCCTCCAATCGTCGGGCATCATGAGTCACCAGCCTCGGAAGCAGGGAGCTTGGTGGACTCCAGCCTCGTGGCTTCAGATGGAGGGCAGGTAAGGCTTCACCTGTGACTAGAGGAGACTCGGTCTGAGCAGGGAAGGCTCACTCTTCCTGGGACCAGGCCCTGGAGAGCACACTCTGCAACAGATCACCGGCATGGTGATACTTCAGAGCTTGAATGACAGTGTTTGTGACCTCTCATCAGTTTTGAAGTACATTTGTCTGTTAAAAGCCCACTTGCCTACTCTAGCTTTCACTGTATTTCTTTTTCTTTTGCTATTTCTAGTGGTAAATTTGCAGTCAGCTTCCCTCTGCCTTTAACAGATGTAAAGAAAGAAAAAAAGTTGGTTAAGTTCATTTTGGTAGAGCTTTGATTTGTGTCCAAATGAAGCATGACGTACAGTGCAGATGATGGAACCTGAAAAATAGTATCTTTACTCAACTGTTTGCTGAGAATCAAAAAACATAGAAGAAAAATTTTCTGGATAAATTCAAGTAATTATGCCCCATCCCTGGAGGTGTTCCAGGCCAGGTTGGATGGGACTTGGAGCCCCCTAACCCAGTGGGAGGTGTCCCTGCCCCTGGCAGTGGGTGAGATTGGATGGGCTGTGAGGTCCCTGCCAACCCAGACCATTCCATGATTCCATCATTCTTTATAGAATGTGACCATTGGGTCAACAAAACAAATGTGTAAGTGGTGATAAACTGATCTTTTAAAGGCAAACAAAACAATACGTGTGCAAAACATCATACAAATCAGCACCTTGAATGAGGGTTTTTTTGCCGAGTCGTCTTGTCACTGGTGATTTCAGACACTTTGTTCTATTATAGTCTTGATTGAGTCAGTGTTTTGCGGCACAGGCAGGTTTTGCAGATGTGATTCTGTAGGACAGGAGCCCCTCTGGTGTAAGAGGAAGTGTGGCCTCAAGGAACACTTGTCTGTCCTGTCCCAGCTGTGGCTGTAGCAGGACAAGGGTAGCAGCGTAATCCTGAGCGCCTTCTTGGGACTGTGCAGCCTCCCTGCTGCTGGCCGGTGCCTCGGCGGGGTTGTGTCTCCCCTTTGTCTTCGGCTCTCACTTCCCTTTCTTTTTGACTTAACAGCCTGCAGAGCTCCACATAGGCACCAGCCGTATCAAGAAATTTCTGGACTTGTCCTTCAAAGAGGAGAGTTCTGTGAAAGAAGCAGCTCTCGATACATGCAGAAATGAAGACAGCAAGAATGGGGTAATTTGTGTGCCTTGGCTCTGTGTCGGTAACCATAGTGCACGCAGCCTCAAGGGATGCTCCCCTGGTAACAGCTGATTGACCAGGGCTGTTGGATGCTGGGCCTTCATTTGTGCTGCATTTCCTCTGTGTATTTGGGCACCAAAAAATATCTAATCCTGTTTTCTCCTTTTACCCCCTATAAATTGTCTGCCACGATGCGTTTCCTAAACAAATTGGCTGTAGGCACATTGCCTTGGCTTATGGCTATGGCTCTGCTGCCCTGTTCCACTGATTGGGAACCTCCTTCTCCTGTGGGGCTGCAGAGGTCACAGGCCTGTGCTCTTCATCTCTTTTTTAATACTTTTAGAGTCCTCCTGGGACACCAGGACTGTTCAAAAACCTGCACATAGATGTCGGTGCCCTGGGAAGCAGCTTTGACTCTGAGGTAAGGATGTGTGGAAAAGGCCCTGGGGGTTTGGATCAACAGCAGGTGAACACATGCCATCAGTGGCCCAGGTGGACAGGAGGCCACTGGCACCTGGCTGGGATCAGCTGTGGAGTGGCAGCAGGAGCAGGGCAGGGATTGTGACCCCATACTCGGCGCTGGTGAGGCTGCACCTCAAATCCTGGGTTCAGTTTTGGGCCCTTCACTGCAAGAAGGACATTGAGGGGCTGCAGCCCAGGGGTTCTGGGAGCAGTGAGGGCCCTGGGGCTGCTCAGCCTGGAGAGGAGGAGGCTGAGGGGAGACCTCATCGCTCTCTGCAGCTCCCAGAAAGGAGGTTGTGGTGAGGTGGGTGCTCATTCCTTCTTTCAAGGAACAAGTGATGGGATGAGAGGAAATGAACTCAAGTTGGGGCAGAGGAGGTTTAGATTGGATATTGGGGAAAAATGTCTTTTCTGGCAGAGTAGTGAAGCCCTGGCAGAGGCTGCCCAGGGCCGTAGGGGAATCTCTGGCTTTTTGGGGCAGGGTTTAGCAGGCACAGGGGGGTTGGGCTGATGGGTTGGACTGGATGAGCTGAGAGGGCTTTTCCAACCTTCACGATTCTGTGATTCCATGTAGACCACATGTGGCCACTTTCCTGTGGGACCCTGAACCCTGTTTTCTTTCTCCTTGCACTGCTGATGAATTCCATGGCTCAGACTAGAGCATCAGCAGCGACTTCAGCCCACGCCTGGCCTCGTGCACACGCTCTCCTTTCCCTGTGAGCATGTGCTCTCTGCCTGTGCCTTCTTAGTGCTGATCAGGCTTACAGTGACAAGGGCACAAAGGGAAGTGCGTTGCAAGCAGCTCTGGTGATTCGGCTTGACTGTTTGCGCTGACATTAATCCTTTCTCACCACTTTGAAAATTCTGTTCCGGTATCTGAAAGGCAAATTAATTTATTTTAAAGTGTTTTACACTATTTCCATTATCTTTTTGACAGCACATGAAAATTAAGCTGTAAAGTGCTTTTCTGGAGAGCCCATTCACAGCACGGGGCAGAAACTGCAAAGGCTTCTGCTAAAGTGGATGGGAAAAAGAAAAGCCCTGCCCTGTGCTCTCCAAACAACAAGCAGCCCAATTTGTCACCGAAATGTTAATGTGTCTGGGAACAAAGAGCTGTCTTGGCATTTCAGTGCGACAGGGCTTTGGAAATCTATTACGAAATGGCAGTTGCTGCCCCGCAGCCAGGGTCTGTTAGCGCAGATGGGTGATGTCTTAGTCCTGATATCAGTTCCCTCCTGGAAAATATAATTTCCATGTCATTCCATGAGATGGCAGTAGAAAAGCGTTCTGATAAGCATGTTCCGATGAGCCCCTCAGCACAAGCTGTTCTCCAGCATCCTTAAAAAATAGAAAGGATGGAAGTGTTTCTGTAGCAAGAGGGGAAATCTAAGCAGAAATGGGGTGAAGTGGTGAAAAAAATGGTTTTGTGTAGCCTCTGGATTGGCCTTGAGCCCTCTGATCCAATTGGAGGTGTCCGTGCCCGTGGCAGGGGGTAGAACTGGATGGGCTTTAAGAGCCCTACCAACCCAAACCATGTTACGATTCTATGAAAATAAGCATTTTAGCAACTTGCTGAGGCGCAAGGATGTTGGATGAGAGCTGAGGTGGCATCAAAGATGGCACAAACATCTGGGAGAACGGGAGGAGAGATGGAAAGAAACACTGCTCTTGTCAGTGGACCATTCTGGAGGAACTTAACTGGGGAAAGGCACTGGAAATTAAACCCAGGGCAGGTGCAGGAGGGCTTGAAGTGTGAGGTTTATGGGTACACATTCCGAGAGAGCCTCTTCTAGGCAGCTTGGTTTGCTTGGCTGCTCATGGGGTTGGGGTTTGCCTGAACCCAGCTTTCTTACCTTCTGAATTTCTGTATGGAATAATTGCTGTAGGTGTGTGAGCTGATCTGAAATACAAAAAGGACTTGGAGATGCTGCTGGAAGGGGCAAGAGGAGGAAAAGGTCTGGCAGCATCTCTGAGTGGGTGGGTGGAGGGTCCCCTGGCAGCAGGAAGGATGCCCTGATGCAGAACTTGCAGCCTGGGAGGTTTGCTGTGCCACATTCTGCACAGGTTAGCATCTGGGGTAGCACTGGGAGGCACTGGGGGTCCTTTCTGTGGTGGGAAATTACCCTGCCAGGCTTTGTTACCAGATGGAGCTGTGTGAAAGGAGCTGTCTCTGTAAATAAACATTGTGCAATACAGCTGGGGTGTCACTGCACAGAGCTGTGCGCGGGAAGCGGTGCTTCTGGCTCCCAGGAAACAGAGACAGCCATGAAATACAGGGCTGACTGGTGACAGCAGAGGAATAGATGCTGTGTTCCTTGCCTCGCTCTCTCCCATCGCTGAGATCCGCTCCTGAGGAGTCTGGAGCTGGGAAGGGTCTGGAAGAGCCGGGGGATCACCACACTGGCCAATGGGAAAAGCAGCAGTGGTGAAGTTCACGGAGCACAAACAGTTCAGGAATTGGGGCCGTGTGGGCTCCTGGGCAGAGCCTGGGAAGCTGTTGAGCTGGAGAGCTGTCTGCTCCAGGGGCTGTCAGTGGGTGAGAGAGATGACCCTGCCACCTTGGAAAGGTGATGTGGAATCTTTGCTGGTGGATGTGTTACTCCACCCCCTAGGAGAACAGCAGAGCTGAGGAAGACGGCCGTGGCAGCCCATTAGCTGCTGCTGCTGCTGAAGCCCATCTCCAGCACCAAAGGAGTCCTGCGGAGGAAGCTGACAGCCTGGGAGAGGTGATAAGTGGCACTGCCATCATGGCCCTGCTTGCATGATGTCATGGAAGTTTTGCATGCAGTAGGCAGCTTCTGGTGTTGTGGCATGGATTGTGATAGTTGCTTGCTTTGTGTCTCTTGCTGCACAGTGTTACACACACACACAGGTGTAAACCTGAAAAGCAAGAGCAAATGCTTCCCTGATGCGCTCTGGCAAAGCTGACTCCTCGCTGTGCCTGGGAGCAGTCTGGAATCACTGAGCAAGGGGGAGCTCATGGCCTTCAGAGGTGTTCCATATGCACTATGAGAGTGTTACCTCTTTCTTTCCCATCCCTGGAGGGGTTCATGGCACTTGGGGACAGGGTGTAGCAGGCACAGTGGGGTTGGGCTGACAGTTGGACTGGATGAGCTTAGAGGTCTTTTCCAACCTTAATAATTCCAAAATTCTATTCTGTTGTGAGATGAGTACGCTTTGAAAGGAAATATTTGTGTACAGTTTTGAAGCATAAGAATCCTAGTTGGACTTCTTTGGTGTTATCTCCAGGTGTCCTGGGGAGAGGTCCTTGGGAAAACTCAAGATACGAATCTGTCCAGAAGGGAGAGCATGATCACTGCTTTCCTAGAGGTCCAGATGAAAGGAGGCACAATGAGGGCTCCTCCACTGGAGTAACACTAAAGAAATGCCCCTGGCATCTGTATGGGTTCTGGAATAAATGCAGAGCCTTATGTGGCTGGCTAGAGATTCAAAGGATCATGGAATGGTTTGCGTCGGAAGGGACCTCACAGCCTATCCAGTGCCACCCCCTGCCATGGGACACCTCCCACTGGATCAGGGGGACCCAAGCCCCATCCAACCTGGCCTGGAACACCTCCAGGGATAGGACATTTATGAAGGTGTCCAAGTGGACTGTTTGAACCTCTGCTCACCTGACACAGAGCTGGAAAGGGGCCATGAGCTTACATTTACTACTCAGCAAGTTGCAGTTGAGGCCCTGATCTGCGGTATTTTGGGAAGCACCCAGTGACTGGACTTCTCCATCCTCCTCCCCAGCCTGACGGATGGCTCTCCCACCCCTCAGATGGTCTCTCAGACACACAACGTGCTGGGAGACATTCTTCCCGTTTGCTGCGGCTCCGAGTTTAGAGCTGACTTAGATAAAAATACCCCATTAAGATAGGCGGCGTGTCTATGGTACGTGCTGTACACGGGATGCGGCTGCTGTTTGACAAGGCGCTCTGGCATTAATGACACAGCGAGGAAGCAGAGCATGCTGGTGCCTCTGTTTGCATACCAATGAGGGAGCCTTTCCCTGCTTCCTCCTGCTGTCACACGTTGTATCCTGAGCTTTGTGAGTCTCCCCGCTGCCAGGAGAGATGGTCGAACCTTTGGGTGACTCGGCTTGAATTTAGGGTTGTGTTGTACCAAGGACAGTGGGTTCTGCTGTTGGTGCACTGCCAGCTCACACTCCGGTTCTGAGCTCAGAGTGTAGGCTTAAATCAATGCCTGCCCTCAAGTTTGTCATGCTGGAAGGTGGGATATTTGCATCCTGCCTGCTCTTACCTGGTTATAATATCAGGCAGAAGTTAAACAACCGTTAATAGTTGTTTGCAAATGTCCATCTTACTGAGTAGATTAAATGTGGGTGCAGAAATGGTTGCTCCCAGGGGTGCTTCCTCCAGCAGCCCCTGTGAACTGTTTTCTGCTGAGCCCCTGTCAGTAAAAACCCCAACAGGTTAAAAAAAATTAGGCCTGAGCCTGGGAAATGAGTGTTTAATACCTTGTCTTTGAAAGGGACCGTATGAAAAGAAATCAATCCGGTCTCGCAGTCACCCAAAGCTTTGAGATCTTGCTGCTCGTTGTAGGAGAACCTGTACCGTTTCTGACCCCAAAGAGGAGATGATGAGTGTCATAGTGATAATTGTTTTTGACTTTGCCTGGAAGGAGTCCTTAAAATCAAGACACCGTGAAGAAAGGCAGAAGAATTCCTTGGATTCTGACGCTGCGTGCCCTCCTACTCCACATCATGGGGATGCTGACAGTAGCCTGTCTGGACAGAAGGATGAGTCTGATGGGAAGCTCAAATGGAATGAGCTGCTGGGCAAGGATGATGCTGAGGTGGAAGATGATGACTCTGCAGCTGAGGGGCTTCCACTATCCATGGAGGAAAGGAGTGCAGCAGGGAGAGATGTGCCCAACGGTCCTGGGCAACCTGGAGTTGCATCTCTGGCTGCTTCGTCTGCGGAGGCAGATCTGCTGGCGAGCCTGGCTGCTACTGCCGACACTGTGTCTGTTGAGGAAAAGATAGTGAAGGAAACACAGGAAGAATCAGCAGCTGAGCTGAGAACAGACACCGAGCTGGATGCTGGCAATGTAAGAGACCTGCTCGCGCAGGCTGGGTTTGGTGTGGGAGCTGCCGGGGCTGTTCCCAGTGCTTTGTGAGGGCCTGATTCAGGAAAGCTCTTCCAAGCACTTACTCTTCTCTTTTAAGCGCTTTCTGGATCAGCAGAGTTCCTGGGAGCGGGGCTCAAGTGCTCTGAATTCTCAGATTGGCATCTTTTGTACCGAGCTAGGAAATGGGTGTTTTATGCACACACAGTGCTGGCCAAAGCTACCGGCAGGCACAAACTCTGAACCGTGACGTGTGTTTCCAGTCTTGGAGGAGAAATAAGTCTCAGCTTTCCGTGCTGCCATCTGTACGAAGCGAGCAGGTTCTGTAATGAAGTTCACACCGAGCCCAGCTGCCCGTGCTGCTTTGTTTCTCTCCTTCTGTTGTTTCTCTCAGCTTCGGCAGAGATGGGACGCGAGTGTAAAGCGAGCTGCCAGCGGGGATGCTCGCAGCTCCGCGGGGCGGAATGTGCCAGGAAAGCGCGAGGACAGAGCTGGGAAGGACAGAACCTCGGAACTGGAGCTCCAGCCCACTGAGCAGGGTTCCTTCCAGGCTGCCCACTGCTTTCCTAACACTCTCTGGAAGGAGAGCTGGCAAGGAGCTGGCTGCAGTCAGCTGAGCCAGGGTGTCTGTGCAGGCGCTGCCAGAGAAACCCCTAGGTGTCACAGGGTGCAGATGAGTTCTTGGCCCCTATGACAGGGGTGCCACATGGGCACACTGCCCACTCAGCTTTGGTGGTGTTCGAAAAAGTTAAAATATCACCACAGGAAGGACGTGGATCTGTTGGAGCGAGTCCAGAGGAGGCCACAGAAATGATCTGAGGGCTGGAGCAGCTCCTGTACGAGGACAGCCTGAGAGAGTTGGGGTTGTTCAGCCTGGAGAAGAGAAGGCTCCGGGGGGTCCTTAGAGCAGCCCCCAGTACTGAAAGGGGCTCCAGGAAAGCTGGGGAGGGGCTCTGGATCAGGGGGTGCAGGAACAGGATGAGAGGGAAGGGCTTTGAGCTGCAAGAGGGGAGGCTGAGATGAGATCTTAGGGAGAAATGTTTTGCTGTGAGGGTGTGGAGGCCCTGGCCCAGGGTGCCCAGAGCGGTGGTGGCTGCCCCATCCCTGGAGGTGTTCCAGGCCAGGTTGGATGGGGCTTGGAGCCCCCTGATGCAGTGGGAGGTGTCCCTGCCCATGGCAGGGGTTTGGAACCAGAAGGGCTTCGAGGGCCCTTCCAACCCAAATTATTCTATGATTCGGCGACAGCTGGAAAACTCTTTCCAGTCGTGCTTCGTTCCTGCCGATCTTGATGATTTTCCTCGTTCCATTGATGTACGATGTCTTTAAGAAACGATAAGCTGTAAAAGTGAACCTGGAGACATGCTCTGTGCTGGAGACCTTATTGAAATCTTTGCTTTTACCTAAGCTTAACTGCATGGTTGCTCTGTGTGTTTGGGTGGTTCTGCTGGTCTCCATGGACGTTCACGTGGAATGTGTTGTTCGTGATGGCTGGGGACAGGGGAACCCTCACTGCAGTTGGGTAGACACGTGAAAGTGTGCTCTTAAAGTCCTTTTGAAATTATGATACTGTGCTGTGTGGCTGTACCAGTGTGTGTGGTGGGCTGGGGAGTTCAGAGCTGCAGAGATCCTTGCAGAAGGAGCAGAAGACAGGCAGCAAGTGACCTTGTCAGGGATGTTTGAGGAACACTTCCCTGCCCTGCCCAGACCCACCTCCTACCCCTGTCTTCCTTCTCCTGTGCTGTGTCTCTGTGAAGTGGTGTTTTGTGCTTCATTTGTGGGTGACATCCTTAGTGTCTTCCCTGTGATGTTGAATCACCTTTTCTTCCTTGCATTAGAGGAGCCAGATTGGTGTTCCCAGTATCAGTTGTCCTCTTGCTGGAAGTGCCTCAGTGAAGCTGCAGGGGTGAGACATGTGCAGGCTGTAATGCATCTCTCCTCTCTTTCAAAGGCATCTGAGATCAGTGACTACAAGGAGGACTTGCACATCTCCAGCTTCTTGGACCGTAAGCTGATTCAGCCTCTGGTGAGTCACAAAATGCTCCTTGTCCCTTGGTGTGGACTTCATATTCCTCTGAGAACCTGCAGCCATTTAGTGCCGTGCCCACCTCTTGCATTCCAACTCAACTGCTGAGCTTTGACCTTACAGCCGTGGCATGGGGCAGCAGTGTTGTCCTGCGCTTAGCAGGTTCTGTCTGTGGATGAGGTAATATCCCTGGAAAAGTAGGTCATTTGGAGCTGAGGCTGCGCTCGGATAATTGCAAAAAGGAAAACAATAAGCAATATAAAAATCCTGCTTGAAGGGACTCAGCAGCATTTCCAAAGAGGAGCCTGCATGGCTGGGAGACCTGGCTCGTGATGGTCCTCGAGGGGGCAGCAGGCAGGAGGGTGGCCCTGGGATGGGGGGTAGATGCCCATCAGCATCTCTTCATCTCCACAGGATGCTGCCGTTGCCATCTGCCAGTGGGAGCAGAGGCAGCGCGGCCAGCAAATGGCTGCGAATATCATTATTTATCGGTGTTAGGACAAGCCTGCATGTTAGCAAGTGGCTCTGCCTCAAAGGGTGCCTCTTATAGTGCTCCCTGCGTGTAACTTAGTGCAAGGACCCCCAGAGATGCTGCCAGGAGGGAGAACAACCTCAGAGCAGCTCACAGGGTCTGGCTTTTAGGAAAAATCTCAGAAAACCTACAGCTCTCAGGGAAATGAGAGCGGTAGAGGCTGGGGGAAGAACTGCTGCTTGCCTGGGGCTCTGTGTCACCCCTGCCTGCTGTGGTGTGGAAGAATGCGCTGCCCTGCTATCCCATGGTGTCCTCCTGGGGTGGCATTGCAGTCCCCTGGCCTCACAGGGAGAGTTTCCTCAGCTCCCATCGATGAAAGGAGGCTCTGCTGCACCCTCACAGTGGCCAAACCCATGGGGAATCCTGATTTACTGGGCATCCCTGTCTTCCCTCATCCCAGCAAGGAGCTCTGCGTAAACCACCCTGCCTGTGCTGTTGTGGCTCTGGAAAGAGAAATCCCAACTTGCTGCTGCTAACAGAGCCGTCTGTCTGTCTGCAGTGCAGACTTGGATGCAGGCCAGGGTCTTGGTGTGGCCTCTTTTATGTCCTCTAAACCTTTCTAATTGTTCAAGTATCTGGTGCTACAAAAGACTTGCTGTCAGTGGGTTTGGGAGCGTGGAGTGTTAGGATTTTGGTTTGAATCTCTGAGCATCTCTGGCAGAACCTGTACCACCCCATCAGACTCTGATCCTGTTCTGCTTTCTCCTCTAGGACTTTGGTTTCAGGAGTCGGCTTTCTGAGGAGGTGCTGGATATGAAGGATCTGTCTCCTGTTCTGCACAGCCCCACGAGCAACATAAACGCTGCGTTTGCGATCAAGGACCAGTCTGTGAGTAGGCAGGGTAAAACAGGGTATTGGGGTGCCCTGAACACAGGATGATGCTGTGTGGGCATAAAGACTTGGCAGAGGCAAGCAGAGGTGACGTGTTAAGTGCCAGGGGTGAGGGCAGCACTACTCGTGCATTTTTTTTTCCTGCAGAGATGGGATGCAGGTGGCCACACACCTTTGAGTAGAGGTGGCTCGTGAGGGGTGCGCGCATGCAAGCTCCCACGTGTGCTTTCCCTGCCCCGTACCAGTAGATAAGTGGCTTTGCTGGGGAACACTGGGAAGCAGAGTCTATTGTTCTTATTTCTTTTGTAAGTATATTTGTCCTTTTCTTTCTGTTAAGCAGATAGAAAGGATTTGTGTCACGGAACATGATGGCATAAACGGGGGAAAAAAAGGAGGTTAACTCCCTCTGACAGATTTTGGTGTAGGGAAGCTTATTTTTAAGCATTTGGTTGTCTTGCCTGATTTCATATAGGGGGAAAAATAGGCTCCTTTCAGTGAGTCTGGCATAGGAAGCAGTGTGTGTATGCGTGCACATGTCTGCCTGTATCACGTTAGCCCGGGCTGTAGCCGTGATCAGGCAGTTCTGAGTGAAGACGACTGCTGTGCATCTGGAGGTTTTAGCCTTGTCTTCTCAGCATGTTACCGAGTTGGCTTCCTCAGCCCCACGTTCCTATCGAGCCCTCTCAGCTGCCCCTCTCCTGCCCCGTCTTGGCTCCTCAGCAAGTTGGCTGGAGGAGCGTGCAGAGGGGAGGGCTCCAGCTGGGGCTCACTCAGCCTTGCGCTGATTGTAAGCGAGTTGATCCGCTGCACGGGAGGGGACCGAGTGGCAAACTCCCCACCTGTCCAGCAGAGAGGAGCAATGTGGTTTGGGGGGCTGGGTCTGGAGGATTCACCTGTCCTCTTGTGCCTGATAATGAGCGTAATCGGATGCAAAGGCAAAACAAGCCATATGCCCGCTGTGCTCTCCTGCTCTCACTGCCACACGGTCGCTGCGCATATAAATGGCTCGTTTGAGTTCGTTACAGCCCTGTCCTGAGGAGAGGGGTGGGTTGTAGATGCTGCTTCCTGCAGAACTGCAGCTGTGCTTTTGTGTTGTAGACAGAGGCTGGTCTGAAATGCGACTCTGGATTTAGGAGTGTTTTTAATTCCACTTGCTTTGCTTTGAATAGATTGTAAAAATACTGTTTTAAAAAAAAGATCATCACTGTCAGCTCCGTGAGCCCAATATTGGGGCTTTGGCAGGAGCTGTGGTGGCTTGCAGAGGCCATGTGGGCTGCTCCCTGCAAGATCTGGCTTCTCTGGCAGTGGGGGAGGCTGCTCCTTTCACCCTTGGCTTAGCCGGCGTGCAAAGTGCTGGCATCCTGCTCTGCTGGCACCGCTGCTGTGCTGGGGGTGATGGTGGGGAGGGACTGGAAGCGGGCATGCGATCAAAGCTGGTGTGTGCTGAAGAGCATGGAGTAGAGAAANCAGGTTGCCCAGAGCAGTGGTGGCTGCCCCATCCCTGGAGGTGTTCCAGGCCAGGTTGGATGGGGCTTGGAGCCCCCTGACCCAGTGGGAGGTGTCCCTGCCCATGGCAGAACCAGATGAGCTGTGAGGTCCCTTCTAACCCAACCCATGCTGTGATTCTCTGAGATCCTCCTGCTGAGATCCCTTGGGAACTGGGCTGTGCGGAGCGAGGAGACAGCCTGTTATCAGTCATTGTGCTTTCCTGTGGCTACAAGAAAGGCTTTGTGTTGGCAGGACATGAGATTTCAGTGGGACACAGCCTGGCATTTAAGCAGGACAGAAGAATGAGCTGGAAGCATCCTGAGGGAACAGGAGGAGTGAGGCTCTAGGGGAGTTTGCAGACAAGCTCTAATCAGCCCTTGTTCCCTGCAGGCAGGTGCTGCCTTCGCCTTCTCAGCTGTGTTCAGAGATCCCTGCAGCCCATCATTTCTGGGGAGGGACTACACAATGGGCGGGAGGGCAGCAGTGGCCCTGTGCGTGGGCTCAGCAGATTTAGTGGGTGACTGGTTATCCCTGGTCTCAGGAAGATCTCATTCTCCGTCTGTCTGGCTGCTTTCCTTTCACGGACAGCAGTGACAGAGCCCTTTTGGAGCCACAGAACATTTGCTGGGCTCCTCGGTTCTCAGGAATTGAAGTCATTATTTACAGCGGGGCAGGAGGGAGACTGAGGGGGGGAGCTGCCTGTGAGAGCCCCGACCAGGCTGATGTGATGGAAGGTGACAGCACTTGCAGGGAATCCTTCTGCTATTTGCTCTGCAGAACATTTGCATAAATTACTGCTGCTTTAGTTCTGTGTGGTTTTGGCCCTGCTCCACAGTGCGCTCCCACGTGGTGAGGGCTGAGCTCACCTGCTGGTTCTGCGCTCCCAAAAAATTATGAATGGGCTCTTCTTCTGGGGACCAGAAGCCTCAGGAGGATGAACCCTTGCTGCTTTCTCATGTAGGGCTGATGGCTTGCAGGGGGGAATTCTTGCCTCCCCAGGTGAACTGTGCAGTTTGTGTGTGCCTGCAGCAGGGACAGAGGTGCCCAGTTGCTGGCAGGAGGTCAAAGGACTGGCTGACTGTTCCCTATTCAAATATTTGCAGTTCCTGTTTCAAGCGTTGCCTGCATCAGGAAGAAGCCAACTGAAGATGCTCAGGCTGTGAGCATCAACCGAGGGGGCTGACTGCCTTAGCAGCCCCTGGACTGATGTGTTCCAGAGTGAGGAGTCAGGATTCCCTGCGTGGGTGTGACTGCATGTGTGCTGCCCATCACAGCTCGATGGAGAGCGAGGCAGAACTCGGTCCCGTTGTCATTCTGGTCACAGCCAACATATCCGTTTGTTTTATGGCCCCAGCACGCTGTTTCACTTTGAGTGTGACCTTCCTGTTTGGTTTAGGAGGGTTTTTTTTTTTGTTATCCTAAGCTTTTCAGGGAGTTCAGTTTTACTTGGATATCAAAGATGAAAGAACAACCCCAGTCTGTGTCCCAGGTGCTGGCAGGGAGTTCGTCTTCCGTACTGAAAACCCAGCCCCAGCCCATAACCTAGCCCAGCCTGGAGAGCCGAGCTCCCAGGCCTCTCTGTGCTGCTGGAAGTGTTCCCCCAAGGTGTTCCTGTAGTGTTTGAGACCCTTGGTTAGTGGGGGGAGAGGAGGCTGGCACATCCCGCTGGCTGTTTGGGGTGCTCTCTGTCCTTGGGTTCAGCACTGGAGTGATGCTGCCCTTCAGCAGAACAGCTGTGAGATCCTGAGAGGCTTTGGAGGTGAAGGAGGTGGCAAACTTCACCGTTTGCTTTTACCTGCAGGCCCAGGAGGTGGGAGAAGAGGAAAAAGACCAAAGCAAGGCCAGTGTAGAGGAAGAGCAAGGCAAAAGAACAGAAGCTGCTGAGAGGTATGGTACAAAGAGAGCAGCAAAGGAGGCGAGGATGGCTCCAACTGCAGATGGCTTTTCTGTCTTGTCTGCCCCTGCGCTGCTCCCTGTAACCTGTTCATTTGTCCCCTCTAGAACACCCTGAGATGCTGCAGCTTCTCACAGGGTCTTTCACACTAAACCTCTTGCTTTTCCTGCCACCTCCTTAGTACTGTCTCAGCAGATTTCAGCTTCATTTCACTGCCTACCAAGCTGAAGCAACCTGTCTTTTGTTTCCCTCTGACTGCCCCAGATATGGACCTGACTTCTGTTCCCCTTACAGCTGTCTGACCTTGAGGCTGTGAAAGTCACACTCTTTCCAAGATGATCTGGGCCTGTTAATATTGTCTGTTGTGCCCTAGAATGTTTAACCATGGAAGACCTAACTGATGGCTGTTGCCCCATGACAGACCATTCCCAGCCTTGGTCGGTGCTGGTCCTGTTGGGCTGAGCCAGTAGTGGAAGGTTCCGAGGGCCAGTCTGGCACCTGTTCCTGATGGCAGGAGAGTCCAGCTGCAATGGGAACAGTTCTCCACTTCCTTCTGTAAGGGTGGCCCTAGAGCAAGCTGCTGGCTGGCCAGGTATAAGCATTAAGCTCTTTTATATCCTGCTGTGTGGAGAAGTCGCTCTGAAGTGCACCAGTGTGACCCCAAGAGCCCTCCTGGCTTCCAGACCCTTAGTGGCTGGTAGGACTGGACTGTCCAGAGGAGCTGTTTTCAGCCTGTTTGTGGTGACTTGTTCAAAGCAGCTGAAATACCGTGCTGAGCAGTGAGCTCTGTGCTCTGTTAAGCCCCTCTACTCCACCTTTGAGAGCTACAGCACGTAGCATTTGCAGATTAACTGTGTCAGAACTCTTAGCCTCCGTGTGGAGTTCTGTATGCTCCAGGGCACTGGGAACCAAGGAGCTGTTGCCTGAGCCAGGAAAATCCACAAAGAGAAGAAGCTGCAGCCCATTGTAATGACTGCCTGCACGCACTTGGGATTTGCAGCCTTGTTCTTGGAGGAGTTGTTTGTGTGAAGGCCCCTCAAAACGTGCCTGCAGGAATTGTCTCCTTATCGCTCCATGCCTGCTTCCCCTCTCTCTCCTCCTGTAAAGCTTGTTCGTGCTTGCCGTCCCTCGCTTCTCTGTGCTTCCAAGATGAAGTAGGACCGTAGATATAAGCGTGCCTGCTGATATTTCCACCTGTAGTTTGTTCAACAGTGAGAGTATTGCAAATAGGGCTGAGTTATCCTGGAGAAATTCACTAAGGAATTGGAAAGAGAGGGGGATAATCCAGGGAAGGGATTCAGCCTATGGAGACTGACACCAATTAAATCCTCATCAGGGCTTGGGGTGGTGGGGATGGTTTGGAGCTTTACTGTGCCTTTGGCAGCACCGTGCCGGACAAACGGGTCCCGTTGGCAGGCACGGCTTGGTGCCCGTCTCTATGCTGCACATCCCACCTTCCCTCTGTCTTGTCTACCTGCACAGCTACGGACATCCTGTCTGTGCCAACCTGGTCTTCTCATCCTTTGTTTTTTTTTTTGTACTGTGAAGTGAGAGGGATCAAAGTGCTCATGAAACATCAGAAGTGAAGAGTTTTTCTTTAGAGAATCCCAGTCTGGAGGAGGCTGGGGTGCCAGAGCTGGAGGAGGGATTGCTGGATGACCTACGCAACCTGGAGGAGCTCGCCGCCCTGCAGAGCACGTAAGGACTTTGTTTAAGTCCCTGGTGTTGCAAGCACAACAGCTTTTGTCCTTTTGTTCCCTTTTGTGGTGTTTGAAGTTAGTGTGTGAAGTCGGCGCTAGGAGATGTGGTTTGGTGGGCACAGCGGAGCTCCGGCAGCTCCGTGTGTGAATCCAAGCAGCTGTTTCGCTGGTGAGAGTGCCAAGTGAACAGTCTGTGCCGGGGAGGGTGAGAACAGCAGCCCAGCCCTCAGGGTCCGTGGCACAGGACTCAGTGCTGCGGGGACAGAGCTGTTTGCTTTGTACTTGGGAAAGCCTTCTCCTTACCAGCGCCGCTAACGAGGCCGTGAGCATTCGCACTCCTCAGATAAACGCTTTCACACAGACTCCTGGGTTCACTTGCTGAGAATGGGAGGGAACAGCAAAAACCTGACAAATGCCCCATTTTTGCAGTCTTTTTGGCTGCTTTGAGAGAGTAAGGTCAGAGCACAGGATGGCAGAGCTTGGGCTCCCCACAAAAGCCAGCAGTCTGTTGCCATCCTAAATTGATGTCTCTGTGGATACGGACCCGCAGTTCCGTGGCGATGGAAGATTTTGGTGAAAGAGATTGTGCTGACTTCACTTGCTGTGTTAAATGACAGATCAGTAGATGAATTGGGGAAAAATAGGCAGCGCGTCTCGCAGGAGAAGGTGGCAGAGAAGCAATCTTTGATGTGGATACCCGCACAGCTTCTCTGTTAGGAGTTGCGTTGTCGATGTGTGTGTGCCTGGATGTCTTTGTGAGCCAGAACTGGGGCAAAAAGGAAGAACATGATGAAAAGATGGAAGTAGCTGAACTGCTTTGCAGAACAGCCTGATAAGTGACCTCTTCTGGAGGCAGCTCTGCAGCTGACCCAGAGCACGTAGTGCACTTAACGAAGTGGGATTTTTCCAGATCCCAGCTACTCTTCCCTCTGTCTTGTTCTTTCAATCATAGAATGGTTTAAATTGGAAGGGACCTCACAGCCCATCCAGTGCCACCCCCTGCCATGGGCAGGGAGACCTCCCACTGGATCAGGGGGCTCCAAGCCCCATCCAACCTGGCCTGGAACACCTCCAGGGATGGGGCAGCCACCACTGCTCAGGGCACCCTGGGCCAGGGCTACCCCACCCTCTCAGGAAAACATTTTTCCCTAAGATCTCATCTCCATCTCCCCTCTTTCAGCTGAAAACCGTTCCCTCTTGTCCTGTCCCTGCACTCCCTGATCCAGAGCCCCTCCCCAGTTTTCCTTTTTTCTCTAATGACTGCATAAGGGATCTTTTCTCTTTCACTTGAGGCTGTTTTACTGGGGCAGTGATTTCCCTGATTCTTGGCAAACCACAAGTCCCTCTGCCTTATGCTGGCAGTCTTGGAGCACGATGAGACCTTGCTGCTCCAGCTTTCACTCACAAAGAATAAAAACTGTGTTCCTAGTCCAGTTTTCATTTCTCTGCAGCAAACCTCTGTGCCTTCTTCACTGCTGTTTCTCACCCCTCCTGATCAAAACAGCAGCCTGCAAGCAGCTGTGGTCTAGTGGGGATTCCGCCCATCTCTTCCCTTCGTTGACAGCAAAGTTTATAGAGTGGATGGTGCTGGGATTTTTGATTTGGAGTTGAGAGTTCCAGGGAGATGTTGCTGTTCCTTCTGTGTTACTCAGTTTTCTGTCACCCTTTTGCCAAAGGAGCTTTGTTGTTTTGTTAGGCAACCTGAGAAGAACCCACCTAAGCTCTCCCTGAACCAAAGTAGTGAAGAATCCCTGGAGGGAGTAGCCAAGGAGCTGGAGACAGAGCTCCAGGAAGAGAAAATGCGTTTATTGCAAGCAAAGAAGGAGAAGATTCAGCAATTCCAGGAGGAAATGAAGCAGCAGGAAGAGAAGGAAGCTCAGAAGCTTCATCAGCAGAAAGAAGAATCCCTCAGGTACTTCCTTCTTTACTCATCTCCCCCTCTTTCTCCAGCTGAGCTGTTCCTAGCTGTGATTTCATTGCCAGTGGCCGCAGGCGTGTGTTGTTTTAGGCCACCTTGGAAGTGATGCTACATTGTGGAGTTGTGGGTGAAGGAGACAAGGACAAGGGGAGGAGGGGAATGGAATGCTCTACCTGGCCTGGGCAGCTGTGTGCGTGAGGCTCTGCACATCTGGAAGTGAATAGTGGTCTGCAGTTGGCACTGTAAATGCTTAAAGGTGATAGAGTCCGCCTCGGGAAAGACAAGAGAGCATCTTTCCATGTGCTACAAGACACACTCTATATTCATGCAGCTTTCAGAGCTCCAAACTCTTATGTTTAACGTGGGAGAAGTTTCCAGTTCAGCACGTGGAGCTTTGCTGCCTGGCAGCTGCTCAAATCCTGGGCTAAATGGTAGTAACAGGGCTGGAAATGGGAGTGTTAGTGGAGATGAGGTGATCCCAAAGGAACCATTTCAAACTCTGGTGCTGCAAGTTTTACAGAGGGACTTCCAAACCTGGCTTTAAGGAATTGGACGTGGCTGGCTGTGTGAAACTGAGCCAGGGGACGAGAAGAAATGGCCTCAAGTTGTGCCAGGGGAGGCTTAGATGTGATACTAGGAAACATTTCTTTACTGACAGAGTGGTGAAGCCCTGGCGGAGGCTGCCCGGGGCAGGTTTGGAGTCTCCGTCCCTGGAGGGGTTCAAAAACTGTGTAGCTGTGGCACTTTGGGACAGGGTTTAGCAGGGACGATGGAGTTGGGCTGACAGCTGGACTGGATGAGCTGAGAGAGCTTTTCCAACCTTAAAGATTCCATGATTCTGGCTCAGGTGGAAGGAATTGCACCTAAAGGGAGAGATGTCTATGCAGAATTGAAGCAGTAGAAGAAAGATGTCATATGAAAGTATGAAGCTCAGAGGTGTCCTAACGCAGCCAGGCGCCTTGGCTCAGAGCCTGCTTCCATTTAATAGAAGCTGATTTCATTTACCTGGGGGAAAAAAACCCAAGTGCCAACTGTGATGGTACCGTGCTTTTTCAAAGTGCACGGCAGAATTGTGCTGCTCAGGGGCTGCGGCTCCTGCACCAGCAGCCAGGCTCCGAGGGTACAGAGGAGAATAATGGTCAGGAGCCCTGGGAATTCATCCCTTGGCCAAGCACACACAGCCAGTGGGAGCAGCAGCTGATCCATTGGCCCTGAGGAAGTGATTTGAAGATGTTAAAGCCTCCTGAACTTCTGTTCTTTTATTTCCTGGCTGCTCATCCCTCAGAGCTCTGAAAGAAGAGTTGGAAAAGGCTTCTGAGGAGGAAGAGCTGCGTATCAGAAAGCAAACAACCAAGAAATTCTCAGAGCTGTGCGCCAAAATTTCCTCAGAGACTAAGGCAGAGGAGGAGAGGATGAGGTGAGAAGCTTTGCTGCTATCCCTGGGAACTGAAACTCTGCTGGTTTGGGAGGGCAGGGAGTGTCTTGCCAGCAGCAATCTGGAAGTGGAGGTCGTAGCCCTGCTGAGCCTCCTGTAGCTGGTGCCCTGCGTTGGTAGCAAGTGTGAGGCCCTAACGGTGCTGTAGGTGCCGGGGAGCTGCAGGCAAAACTGTGTTTCTCAGTTTCTTCTGGCTTGCACATCCTATGCTGCAGCAGAATCTTCTTTCTGCTTTGGTTCCTGAATGGAGTCCTTTGGTAAAGTATGGAATTCTGACTTGCTTCTGTCTCTGTCCGTTGTGCAAACCCACCAGGGCAGAGCAAGAGGTTGCACTGCAGAAACTGAGAGAAGAGTGGGAATCCCAGCAGGCAGCGGAGAAGGAGAGCCTGGAGAGGACACAGCAGCTTGCTTTGGAGAAAATGAAGCTGGAAATGGAGGAAGCTCAGCAGAGAGAGATGACTGAGCTGGAACAAGAGAAGGAACAATTCCTGAGTGAGCTCAAGGAGAGATTGGACAGGGAAAAGGAGCAGGTGAGATATTGCCAGACTCATGCTGTTCATGCTGACATGGCTTGCATTCCAGTGCTGAAGTGTTGAGATTAAGTACCACCTGCATGTGCTGTATCGATGACTGCCTTAAAACAAAGGGAAGGTGCCAGGGATACTGTTAAAGGTGTGGTTGAGGTAGGGAAGGGTTCAGTTCTCCCCCAGTTTTTATTACAATGGTGATGAAATAACAATTCTTTAAATGGCCACATTGCATCTGTAGCAGAGAGAACCATCACTGTGTGTCTCTGCCATGCTAAATGGGATCAGAACTCCTCCTTGGCTGCTGCTTTGATCCTCCAGAGAGCCTGAGGAGTTCCTGGAGAGATAGTTCATAGTCCTTCCAGCACAGCATCACTGAGATCCATTGAGGTCTCCTGGGAGGGAAAACACCTAGAGAGTAAAGGCAGCTTGCATGTAATCCCATTTGGAAGGAGGTTACTGTTGTGCTTTTTGATGCTTATGGGTAGAGGGTAATTGCAAAGCATCTTGTACAGCACATCCACACACAGAGAGGTTTTGCAGCAGCCTGTCTTGCTTGTCTTCCTGTAGGCAGTAGAAGAGCTAGAGGAGCAATTTGCAACTGAACTCCAGCAGCTGAAATCCGCAGCAGAAAAGAAGCATCACGAGGTAAAAGATGGTGTCCTGAGAATGTCAGCTGTGTTTTCCCACACTGTCATCCAAGGTGGCCAAGGGAGGGTGGCTTTTATTTTTTTCCTCTTCCTGAATGTGGTTCTGGTCTAGTTCAGCATTTGGATGTGCTCCAGGCAGGGAGTGGTGAGACTGCAGGCACTGGTCTTTGCCGTGCTGTTTGCTTGCTGTAGGTGGGCACTTAATGGATCTTGTCAGAAGGGTGACAAGTCTCTGTGGGTGGCTTTCATGGCAGGTCATTTCCAGCCTGCAAACCCAGCTAGCAGAAGCACAGAGGAGCGAGGAGGCTCAGCTGCGTGACAGCTTGCAGAGAGCAGAGCAGAAAGTGCAGCAAAAAGCACATCAAGTAAAAGAATACGAACATGAGGCAAGTATTTCTCTTGGATTGCTGAAGGTTCTTCACCTCCAGTGCCTGGTGAGGTCTGATGAGCCACGTCCCCTGCTCTGGGGTGACAGAATCTCACCTCGCCAGGGTGTTTGTCTGGTACAGCCTGGCCACAGCCTGATTCTACTTGCAAGGGACTGTGAGCATCAGTCCTGCTCGTGTGGAGGCTGCTGTCTCGAGGGAACGCTGCAATGCAAAGCAACATCTCCCCGTGTCATCCCTGCAGATCAGTGAGCTTATGAGAAAGAAACGCAAGGAAGTGGAAGAAGACCATGAGAGGAAAATGAAAAAGATGGAAGAGGAGCACCAGCTGGTCCTAACACAGATCTGGGATCAGTATGAGGAGGAGGTACTGCTGGGGGAGAGCGGTGACTGAGGGGCTGTGCCTGGGCTGGTGCTGCTCCTTGCCAGACCTGCTGGTCTCAGCCACTCCTGTAACTGGAAATCTCCTTTCTTCTCTGAGAACTGAGCGTTGCTGCCAGGATGTGAAGTGAATTTAGGCTGGAGTTGTAAGGATAAGCTCTCAAAATATTCTCTGGGCAGGCAACATCCACATATATTTTTTCCCTTGAGGGTGGGTGAGACCCTGGCCCAGGGTGCCCAGAGCAGTGGTGGCTGCCCCATCCCTAGAGGTGTTCCAGGCCAGGTTGGATGGGGCTTGGAGCCCCCTGACCCCAGTGGGAGGTATCCCTGCCCATGGCAGGGGTGGGGCTGGATGGCTTTGAGGTCCCTTCAAATCATTGTGTGATTCTATGTAGTTGGGGATGTCTGTATGAGAAAGGATTGTTCACCTTTTCGGAGATGCCTGTTCTGTAAAGACTTCTGCCTCCAATTTTTGACTCTACAGTCAGCAGTGTGTGCCAAATCCTTAGTTTCATGAGTTGTTTCATCTTTCTTGAGCCATTCCCGTGGCAACATTGTCCCTGTAGCGAGAGGTTTTAATCTGCTGAATTTGGTGTTTGCTCGGGAGCTGCTGTGTGGTGGGCTGGATTTCCAGAGCACGTCCTCTGTGTTCACGTTGGCTGGAGAGCCATGGACTTCACTCAGCCACTTGTCTTCTTTGTGTTTTACACCAAACAGGAGAGAAAGCAACGAGCAGAGCTGTTTGAAGGCCTCCAAAGTGAGATGATGCGTCTCCGACAGCTTCATGAGGCGAAGGCAAAAGCTCTGCAGGCAGAGCTGGATGAGCAGCTCGCTGCATTGCAGCAGAGGCACAGGGAGGAGGTGAGGAGGACACTTGAAGTGTGTCATTGTGGCTTGGCTGCTTGGGGGTGGCCTGGGTGCTGTTGTGCTGCATGGTGAGTGAGGAACCTGTGCCATTCTCTTTTAACTCCCATCTCCGTGCAGGAAAGAAAAGTCCAGGATTTAGAAAACAAGCTTGAAGTGCGCATGGAGAACATCAAAGCCAAATCAGCACAGCTCCTCAGTGAGGTGGGTCAGCCTGGTTGGGCTCACAGAGGTTTCTGAGCCTGGAAACCTCTGGCTCTTCCTCATGGGGCATTTTCAGAGGTGCTCAGCCAGGGCTTTTGCTGCCATCCAAGTTGCAAGTTAAACTTGTATCACGAGTCAGAGCAGGGCGAAGCGTTCCTAGTGGTACAGCCTGATGTTTGCAGTGAAGATCAGAGCTCTGGGTTTGCTCAGTGCTTTGGGAGATGATAAGTGGCTGTAAAAGTGACAAGAGGGGTCATAAAATCCTTTCAAGGCAGTGTGTGCTGCTTAACATCACTTTGGGTTTTAGTCAATCCCTTCTCCCTGCTGCTGTGAAAAGGGAGTGAGTGCTTCTGGATCTTGGGCAGCAGGAGAAGGAGACACTCCCAATGCTACTGTGGAGCTGGCACAGATCACCAGCTGATGCCCTTGCCCACCAGATCTCCAGGTCCTGGCCAGTGCTGGGGGCTGTAGGAAACCTTGCTTCTGTCAGCCCTTCCAAGCAGTGAGGAAGGAAAAATGTGGAGAAACACTGGAGGCAACCGGAGGCTTCACAAGAGATCCTGTGGAAATGGCCGTATGCCTTGAACCCTCTTGCAGATGAGAAGGAAGGGGGCGTTTTCCTATAGGAATGGAAATATTCCCGGCTTCTCACTTGAAGCTAAATTAGGGAAGGGGAACTGGAGCGTGTGGGGGGTAGGAATAAAGCAAAAGTGACAGTGATCCTCGGGTGTTTTGAAATGGTTTTGAGACTTAAGCCTGGCCTCTGTACTTCAAGTGCTCCTCAGCAGCAGCAGGCTCCTCGCTGCCCCACTCACCTTTCTTTTCTGTGCAGGAGGAGGCTCTGAGGAAGAAAAAGCAGCAGCTGCTGGATGCAAACCGAAGGACTGAGCTTGAAAGAGATGTACGTGTGTGGAGAGAGGCTCTGCTGCTTTGGGGGCAAGGGGAGCACGCCAGGACGATGGGTTTAAAAAGGCAGATTCCAAATTATGTATCTGAAAATCCCTCCCTGCCATAGCCTGGAGTCCCAGCGTGCTGGGCCTATGATCAGCTCTGTGCTGTTGCCCAAAAGGAAGAGACACTCGGATTCCAGGATTGGGATGTGGGGTGTGCAAGACTCTCATGTGTTGTGTTTTCGTTTTGGTGTTGGGGAAGTTACTCTTAAGGGGTTTTTTTGGTTTTGTTTTTCTTCCAGGAAACTGCTTTAGCTTCTCAGCTCCGCCTAGAGGAGCGCAAGAAGGAGCACGCCAGGCTCCTGGAGTCCATCTGGCAACTGCGCAAGGATCTTGAAGAGCTCCAGGATCAGAAAGCTGAGCTGGAGGCCCAGGTGGACTTGTTGCAGACACGAAGCCAGAGGCTGCAGAAATGCAACAGGTATGGGGATGAGAAATGTACTCTAATGCAAAGAATCCACCCCATACCCTGAGCCAAAACCTCTCTAACCTGGACCTCTCCCTTGCCTTTGAGCTTCTTACGTGTTGGACCACGTTCCTACAGAATCCTAATGGTAGTTTTACTGCTATTGAGGGCTTGGAGGTGCTAGGTTCTGTTCCTACATCTATTGATAACTCGCTGTGAAAATCCTGACCCTTTTCTTCTGCTTGTGAGGTTCAGTTCTTGGTCTTCTCCACTTCTGCCTTGAGAAGCTAATGAGCCATTTTGAAAGGGGCAGTAGAATGCAAAGAAACAGTCTCGCTAAGAAAGCTGAGCTTCTGGGTAAGGTTTTGGTCAACATGGGTATGGAGCGATGGTTCCCTGTCCAGCCAGGGTTTGTGTTTGCTAATCCAATACTGGTGTTTTACACGTCTGTGAGCCTTTCCCATCTGGAAACTGGAGGTCGCTTTGGACACTACCTGAAAAGAGGTTGTGGTGAGGTGAGTGTGTTGGTCTCTTCTCCCAAGTAACAAGTGATGGGGTGAGAAGAAATGGCCTCAGGTTGTGCAAGGGGAGGTTTAGATTGGATGTTAGGAAACATTTCTTCACTGAAAGGGTTATCAGGCACTGAGAGAGGCTGCCCAGGGCAGTGGTGGAGTCACCATCCCTGATGTTTAAAGACGTGCTTAGGAATGGTACAGTTGGACTTGATCTAGAATGTCTCTTCCAACCAAAGGGCTCTATGGTTCTACGACACCGTTGCGGATAGGTTGCTGGTGAAAGGACCTCCAGTCTAACCAGGTACTGCTACTGTTTCCTTTCCCCACGGCAGTAAGCTGGACGCAGCAATCAAGAGCAAACGGGAGACTTTGAAAGAACTGGAAAGAGAAGAAACTGTGGAATTTCCAGCTGAGCTCCATGTTGAAGACCTGAGAGAACCTATTCAAGCTGTGAGTAAAGCAGAACCTAAAAGCATTTGCCTTGGGACATGTGAGGCTGAAACTCCCTTGAAAATCCCAGCTTTGACTCCTTCTGTGTGAACTCATTTGAGATGCAGTGATGTGTTTTTCTTTGCCAGAGGACATCATTTCTGTTATCCTTGATTTCTGTTTATTATTACTGGGGGGAAAGGAGTGTGGGATGCTTGAGTGCCCTTGAGTCAAAAGCAGAGCTTGAGCTAGGGATAGAGATGCCTTTTACACTTTAAAAGGTTACACATCTCTGGCACTGGTCTCGGATCTGAGAATACCATGGAGATGTCATTCTGAATTTTTGCTGGGATGGGATTCTTATGGGGTCCTGGGGATTTGTTTCCCATATGTATTTCTTAATTTTTGAAATATTTCAACTCCTCAGCATTCATCCAGAGATCCTGCTTCCCCACCCTCCCTTAAACAGGAGGACACTGACTTACAGCTCAATCGGTGAGTACCTGACAAATGACTTTGCTTTGCTTTTACAAGCCAGTATTTTTGGTTGCGTTCGTGTACAGGTTTGGGGAGGGCTCTGAGTGAGGCAACAGTGTGGGACAGCCAGGACATGCCTGTCTCTTCCATGTAGTTTCAGGAGCTACATCTCAGCCGAAGGGGCCTCCGTCCAAAATGCCAAGGAGTTCCTCATGCGCCAGATGTGCTCCATGAGGAAGAGACACAAGGCACTGAAAGCTGCAAAGCAGCAGTGGCGCCAGGACCTGCACAAGGCTCAGGAGGTGATGCGGGACCTTGACAACTCCCAGCTCCTGGAGGACATGCGCAAGAACCTGGAAGAGGTGAGCCCTTAGGCTTTGGATCACAGGGAGGTTTTGTGCACCAGAGGAGTGGCTGGAAGCACCTGTGTGAGCATGCATAGCCCACAGCTAATGGAGCACGGTAGCGCAGTCCCAGTTTTGCGTTGCTGTGTGTACTTTGGACTAGGGAAGATCTATGGAGCAGTTGCTGTCGTGTGGCCAGCACACAGGAGCTTGCTGGATTGCAAGAGTTGGATCACTAGTTGGAACTCTTGGGACTTTAAAATTGGAGAAAGCATTTGATAGGGAACAATACAAATCCCATAATAATAATTTCTCCTAATAGTGAAGGAAGTGACAGGTATCTGTCCCATCAGTAGGTACAAGTTTTATGCTTTTGGCTCTACTGTGGTTTCACTCTTGCTTGGAACAGCATTCTTGAGCACTTCCCAGCTCTGCTGATGTGCCAGCCAAAGGCAGGGAAGGTCATAATTTCCTTCACTGACAATAGAGAGCATTTCTCTTTGCAGAACCAAAGCTTTGGCCCTGTTGAATGCAGGAATTGGAAATGAAACCTCCTTTTCCTTGAGGTGAACTTGATTTGAGGCATGTGCTCTGCCCTGTGCCCACTCCATTCCACATGCTCTCAAAGTCTAGGAGCAATTTACTCCAGCAGCCTGGTCTTCTGTGCTGAGTAGTGGTCATGGTGGCATTCATTTTCATTGGATTATTTCCGTTATTCTTGTTTAATTTTTGTCCTTGGCTTGGCTGTTGATCTGCAGGAAGCGAAGCAGTTGGACGAGATGAAGTCGACTATGCAGAAAGGACAGGTGCTGCTGAAGAAAAAAGAGGAGAAACTAAACCAGCTGGAGGCCTCGCTGCTGGAGGAGGTAACCACCGGCATCACTGTTGCTTGTGCTCCTACCTGCCCAGAGCTCTTGGCCTCCTACCCTGGGCTGGAGTCTCTGCAGGGCTTTTGATCCATGTGAGCACTGGTGGCCAAAGATGGGTTTGCCAGCAACGCTGTATTTTAGAGCAGAATGGTGTGACTGTCTGAGAATGGTTGGAGAAAAGGCTCGTCATAAAGTTGGAGGGAATGACAAACCTAATTGGACTATGACTCCCATGATTTACTAGAGCTGCAGCCAACAAGATAAATGTGCACTGGGGGATGGATGGGGACTTTCTTCCGTGGTTACTTCCAGATTTTGCTGTTGGGGATGGAGATGGGTCTGCCTTCACTTGGCCTGTGCCTGGCTCTGCAGTCCAGGCTGCGTAGACTGGCTGTAGGCAGTTTTCCAGTGGCTTTTGTCAGGGACAAAACCAGCAGGTTTAATTTGCATTGTTTTCCTTCCTTTGACCAGCTTTCGGATGAAGATACGCTGAAGAGTGCCATGTGCAAGAAGATGGTGGCTTTTGATCTCAGCAGCTCTGAGGACACAAACAGCTCAAGCAGTGTGAATCTAAATCAGCCTAAATGTAAGTGCCTGAGTGCCCTGATGTGCTGTGCCCAACTATGATGCTTTAAGCCTAGGTCTGGCTTCCCTCTTGCTTCTCTGATGACCTTCTTTTGTCCCGTGTGTGTTCATTAGCATCTAGGGCAGGTCTGCTGTCCATGACTGGGACCCCTCTGTATATAACTTTGGATTTATAAACCTTATTTCCTGCCTGTAGTGACAGATGAAAGGGATGGAGTTGGTGCCCAAACTTGCCTTTTCAATCTCTACCGTTGTTTTTAGACTAGATTATACAATCTGGCTGCAGCTCTCCCCTCTCTGCTGTCACTGAGCTCTACTGCTCTTCTGAAGGTGTCTGGGCTTCCTCCTTTTCCAATCCCTGCCAGGAGAGGCTGCTGTGATTCCCTCCGCTGCCTGTGTTTGTCTTCAGCCCCTGGAGTTGTGCAGGTGGGGAGAAGGGCTCCCGTGGACAGGCAGCAGGGTTGTGTTGTTGGCAGAAAGCCTGGCAAGGCTGAAGCTTAAAGAAAATTTGGAAAAGTTCCCTATGGCAACAGACAGACAATCTGTCCAGTCTGGGATCACAGAATCCTGGAATGGTTTGGATTGAAAGAGACCTCACAGCCCATCCATCCCCACCCCCTGGCATGGGCAGGGACACCTCCCACTGGATCAGGGGGCTCCAAGCTCCATCCAACCTGGCCTGGAACACCTCCAGGATGTCTCCAGGTGTCTCTGCAAAGCCAGGTTTTTGCCTCTGTGTCCCACTTCAAACTCAGCTCTGGGTGTAATGCACAGTGGAAAGCGAGTCTCCTGGCAGGACAGCAGCATCTCCCCTGCCTTCCCACTGATCCCTTTTCCCTCTCTCTTCCTCCAGCTGATTCGAGAGCCGATGTGTGGCCTGCCCAGCAGCTGGACAAGGTCCAGTTCTTGGTCAGGTCTCTGCAGCAAATCACTGGGGAACTGACCAAAGTCTTTGGCGACTTGGACTCTCTGAACACCCACCCGTCTCCACTTCTCACCTCGACGCCCTGCAACGAGGTCCCTCTTTCCGCGTACACTTCCTTGGCAGGACTGCAGGCGGGTGGCTCCCTGGTCCCTCCCGCTGGGATGCATCCGGTCCCGTGGGCCTGGAGCACCGGGCTGAACTCCAGCTGCCCTTCCACAGCTGGACAGTCTGTGGAAAGCTTCCTGGCAGATAAGTGGCACAAGTATTTCCCAGGTGAGTCTCCTAGCTGCTTGCTCACCTACAACTTTGGAATTTGCAGCCATGCATGTTCAGACCAGCTCTCCCTTATGATGCTGGTAAAGCCAGATTGGTGCTGCTATTGGGAAGGATGTTAATGAGATTAGGAGTGAGAACCTCCTGCTGGGAAGTGCAGCATAAGGTTCATCTTGTCATCCTGCTTCTGGAACAGTTCTGCTTTTAATACACACCCAAGAAAGCAGTTATTAAAGAAAGGAGCAAAGGAGGAGCCAGACCTGCTTCACCAGAAGCCTTCTGTGAGCTGCAGATGGGGCTCACCATCTCAGATCCCTTAAAACTGCTGTGTCCTCAGCAGGTGCCTCAGCTTGTAGGGACAAAGCGTCCATGGTACAAGAAAGAGATGTAAAGACTATTGATTTTCATGGAATGCTTTGGGTTGGAAGGCATCTTTAAAGCCTGTCCAGTCCAACCTCCCTGCAGGAGCAGGGACGTCTGGATGGGGCTGAGAGCCCCATCCAACCTGACCTTGAATGCTTGCAAGAATGGGGGTTTTGAGGAGTGGGTTTTTGATGTCTGTTTTCCAGGTGGGATGCCATCGCTTAATGGAAGTTCCAGGCCTCTTGACAATAAGCTGGGATACGTACCCGCAGAGTAAGGGTCTTTTTCCTTGAGTTGTTGTTGCATTGCACTTTTATTGCTCTTTCATTGCTTTTATTTTTTAGAATTATTTATAGATCACACTTCATGTCACAAGTAACAACATTGTAAGTTAGATATTGAAAAGTTAAATCCTCTTGGTTATTCTTTCCAGTGCTGAAAGGGGCTC